>JBAMBQ010003637.1:0-11584 GCA_037044495.1 Stegana nigrithorax
CGACGGCTGCTCATTAACTCTTCGAAACATAATATAAGAAATAAAATCAGTGGTTCAGCCGACACTATTCTGTCATCATTCAACGCAGTCCTGAGTTTAAGGGCTTTTATTGCCAGGTTTAATTCCACGTACGAGAACAAGACGCCGGTGCGTAATCTTTATCTGCTGCTTTTTCTTTTCTAATAGCTGAAATACTACTTTCTCACTTAAGCATCTAAGGAAACTCATGTCACTTTAATCCACCATTGCATCGAATTTACTGTATTTCATACTTAGGAAACATATGCAGTGAAACAAAAGTTTTCACGTTATAGAATTCTGACTTTGTTCACGTTACAATGTAAAAAAAAGCTTGTTCACGTTAGGAGGTGTTTACGTTAGAAGGTGTTTACGATACCGCGAGTGCACTGTATATATAATATTATGTTTTATAAGTAATAAGTAATAATAGTAAGTTATATATAGTATACATTTTTCAGGTGTGTATAATGTTTTTTTGACTTCTTTGTAATAATTGTACTTCTTAAAAAATAAAAGTAATGTGCCTCACCCATATAAGCACACTATTGAAGTGAAACTGCTGCACAAAATATTAAAAATTAAGTTTTATTTATGTATGTTAAGTATATATATATATATATGAAGTAGAAAAGAAACAAAGAAAATCGCTATTGCACTGCATTGTCCCCGGTGCATAGTAGTACAACAATAATAATTACAGAAATCATTACTAATAAATAGATTAGTTGTTACTCATATTACTGGTGTACTGTCGCAATGTGCTTAACAACAACGATATTCATATCAAAATGTTCTCCGTTTTCTGATGTTTAAAATAAAAAAAAAATGTATTCTATACATCAACTAATATGGTGTACAGGACGGACTTGATAGTAGAATACCTTAAAATAACACCATTTTCACATATATGTGAGTTAAAAATGTTACAGGCTTTACTGTTCATTTCGATAAATTCAAATCTTTGGTCAATGACGAAGACTCATATAACCTATGCATAGTTACTATATATAATTTATATGAAGTAGGAAAGAAACAAAGCAATTCATTACTGCACTCTATTGACACCGATGCACAGTAGTGCAACATTGGCAATAAATATTATAGAAATCTTTATTAATAAACATATTAGTGGTCACTCATATTACTGGCGCACTGCTATAATGTGCACAACAACAAGAACATTCGTATAAAATGTGTCTCGGAATATTTTAATGTTTATGTGTGCCGTATGTAATGTTGTCTGATCGAAATCTACTCTCTCGTTTGTTTGCTTATTATTTCATAGATGAGTAATTTTTATATTCGCTCACGAATCAGTAGTACCAGTAAAGCATGTTTTATCTTTCTCTAACTCATGCGTAAGCAATCATTCTATACGCTGCAGACGACCATGGATAAGACAATGCGCATTGTTTGATTTCTGTAACCTTTTTCTTGGACTTACATCTCGCTAAAAAAGTTTCACTTAAAAAACAATTTTTTTTTTTTGTATGGCTGATTAAACCGTTCTTTTTTTTTTTTTGTGAAATGTGTTGTGAACAAAGTGGTTTTAACCTATTCTTATGGACCTTTTGGTTTTTGCCTTCACATTGTCTTTTTTTTCTATTACTACAGTATCTATTTTCTATCTTAAAACCTGTTATCTTCCAACTGTGAATGCTATCGAACGACCTAATCAATCGTCCTGTGATTAAAAATCAAATAAAAAACAATTAACGTACAAAATACCTGAGACAGTGACTCTATTTTATCGCATTCTGCACAATACAAAAGTGATTAAATAAAGTTAAAGTAATAGTAAAAATGGCTAACGCTCACCTTAACGAGCGAAGGCTATCAAACAACAACAGTATTGGATACTTCACCATATGTTCAACCAGTAACCCTTCGTCCCTCTCTGTAAATGACTATTGAGCACGATCTTTATCATCCACCATACCATGTTCAATACAACAACATCAACCTATAGTTAAAGTAATAACACCAAAAATCCAGGTAGAAAATGTAAACATTGCAAATATACATAAAACAAATACAACACAAACAACTACAAAAAATCGAGACACTACAGAAAAACTGACAACAACAAGATCATTGTCGTTGGCCTACGTGACCGCGTCTTAAAGAAACGGTCCTAGCGCAAGGCGGCGAAAAAAAGAAACATAATAAGGAGACAACTAGAGTGCTCCACACCAATACTCAGTTCTGGTACAAAAACTCGACGACGCAATGTGAACGCTGACAGGCTGGACATAGCCAAAAGACGATATCCGACAAAGGAAAGGACCTCGCAAAAACACCAGAACAGCGCAGAACAACATAAACCTAACCTGAAACAAAATTTTCATTGTATAGAATCTCGACGCGATTACGCTGCGCACAAGAATCGTCGATGCACAAATGCGGCTACGTAGTGCAATCGTAAAACCAACTGTGTAAACTAATTCTAAACTTTATACATTTTTTAAACATTTTTTTGTAGCGCATTGGCTGATGGACGGTTAGGCATATATTTGGTTGTGGGGTCAAACGTATATGGCACATTAGCATATCCTACATATCTGCTTACTTTATAGTGAACACTTCTCGATAGGTGTATACTGGTAGATATTAAGACATATATATACTGGTAGTAAGTAGCACGTTAAAGTAAAAGCAAACACCCGTAAACGTAAACCGCGTATTTGTGGTGGCACAAGATTTTCCCGTCGGGGAAGATATATATATACAGTTTTTGTTTCTTTTTGCTGGTTGTGGGAACCAATAAACTGGAATGTACCAAGGCATAAGTTATAATCTGGAATTTACTTCTTTTTTTTTTTTTTTTGAATAAAAGTTTGTATTGATCATGGAAATTTGATCTTTAATATGGTCGGATTGTTTGGCTGGTTGATGATTGGGTTAGTCTATCATCAGTTAGGACGACTGTCTGTTTCAAGTAGCTCCATGCCGTCGCATTGGTAGGGTGGGGGGAGACGGAGTGGTGGCCTTACAACCTCGTCCTCCTGTTTCCTCTGTTGACCATCGGTTGATTGTGTTCGTTTATCAGCTAGTTCGATTTCCTTTTTTTTTTCTGCGGGTGCATTGGGACGACGACATGAAGTGGACCCAGAACGCTACCTTGCGGAACACCTGATTGTATGCCTTTTATTGCAGATTTGTCGCTGTCATGTCTAACATAAAACTTTCTGTTGCTCAAGTATGATCTTAGAAATGTAAATTGTGAACTTTGTGCTAGATTCTGTCAAATGCCTGCTTCATATCCAAGAACACAGCCAAACATTATTCTTTTTGCTAAAACGCCGTTAGTAGTACTGTTTGTTATACTCTTAGTATTTGTTCTGAAGTTCTGTTCCTATGGCGGAATCCGAATTGATGATCAGTTAGGATGTCACTTTCCAGCAGTGAGAGTACTTTTAAAAAAAAAATCTATTCATTCGAAATTTTTCGAAAGCAATGGTACTAGAGTGATGGGACGATACGATAGGAATAAGAAAGATTTCAGCACACTTCCACTAGTTGGGAAAGTGGCCAATCACAAAGCAGACGTTGAAGATGTTGACTAACAGGTGAAAGTAATTTGCAGGGAGGGCTTTGACTGTTGTACTGTCGACACCGTCGTATCCTGCTGATTTTCTTGTGGCCAGAGTTTGGATTTCTCTTACTAATTCTTCTATGCTGACCGGTGATAGCGGCGCGCTGGGGAGATATTGTGTACTTAGTCTACGATCTATTGTTGTTTCTTGGATGCTGCTGCAAAGTGAAAACGGTGTGAACTGAAGATTGCAAGTGGTGCCAGTTTCCGTTTGTTGTTTTTATGGGAATGATACGGCGAGCTGGGCATTTGAGCTACTTCGTGGCACTCCAAAGGATACACTCAGAATCGTTTAGCTCGACTTTAAGCAAAAAGTTTCCAATAGCGTCGCTTCTCATTTCGGCAAGCCTCTTTTTAGTTTTTTAGCAACTTGATTGAGCATGTGCTTGTATAGTAAGTAGTGTGTTTGCTGCCACATACGACGAAGAGACTTTTTCTCGTTGACTAGTTGCTGAATTTCGCTTGAATATAATGAGTAATTACAAATGTTATTTGGGGTAACTGTTTAGATTCGAGGATTTAGCCATTCTATTGTGTCATCAATATCTTGCTCGGAATGCATTGCTACGTTAGGGTCAATCTGTCCGTCTAACCAGGAGTGGAAAACGGTTAGGTCAGACTTTTTGGTGAGCAGATTTCACCTTCTAGGTTTGAGATCAATTGGAAAGTTAATTTCTATGAGTAGTGCAGAATTTTCGGAAAAGAGTTCGTGGAAATCGCTGACTTGTAATCTCCTTCTGTTTAAACCATGAGATATTCCTAAATCTATAATATCTGGATGTCGTTTCTGGTTTGTTGGCCAATAAGTTGGGTTGCCCGACGTAAGCACAGAATAGTTCTTGACGCGGACGCATTTGTAGAACTCTTTTCCTTTCAAGTTGTCGGTTCGTGCGCTCCACAATTGATGTTTAGCGTTGAAATCGCCACCAATAATGAAGTAATTGCCAAGAGCGTCGAACACGTTACAACATGCTCTGTTTCACTAGATGTATCGGCGGGAAATATGCCGCAACAACTCTTAAGTTGCCGTTAGCTGCTTGTAGTTCGATAATTGAGATTTGCGCCCAATCGTGGGCAATGGCTTGCATGAGGAGAATTTAATGTTGATTTTAATCATAATTGCTGCTCCACTACGGGCTGTGCCCAGTGGGTGATTTGTTGTTATTATTTTATATCCTTGTATTTTGAAGTGTGATCAGTCGGTAAGGTGTGTCTTCGAAAGTAGGGCAATGTTCACGTTTCTTGGCGTGATGTCGTAGCTCCAGCTCTCTTGCTGCCAGGCTCTGTTGGCATTCCATAGGGCTTCTTTAAATCTTGGATGCATGGTTGTTAAGTAGTGACGGGACAAGGTTCACTAACGTACAAATGTATTCTGACATTCAGTCGAAACGTTCCATCTGCTTTTATATTAGTAGGAACAATTTGTCGAACCTGCTATTAGCGTTATCGTTGAAGCTTGCGTTCGGAAATGAATTTTGAATACTGGACACTGTGTGTATGTCGTTAATGCTTTTGTTGATACTGGCTATATTTCCTCTAGCGATGTCAGCGTAACTCTGGCCCTGAGGAGTAGACGATAGTAGGACTACTGCACGGTTGCTGTAGCTGAAGTTGGCAGCATTATAACCATATGAAATTTCTCTGGCTTTATTACGGCTTGGGTTGTTCTCTTAAGCACCTCTTGGAATACTATACATCCTTTGTAAGAAGCAGTATGGGGTTCACCGCAATGAACACAGGTTGCTGGTGCTTCTTTTACTTATACGCACAGTTTCGAATCGTGATTCTGAGCACATTTGACACATCTAAATGACTTTTTGCAATAGCCCTTGGTGTGACCAAATTCTTGGCATCTATGACATTGCACCAAATCATCAAACTTTTTGGGTGGTTCTATTTTTACTAGTGCTCCGCACAGTGTCGTAAGTTCGTATATTTCTTTGTTGTTGACTTGGGGTTCAAGGTCTACGAAAAACATGAAATCGGCTGTTTAGTTGTGACTACGGGCGCCAATTACCTGTCGCACTTTTTGGTACTTGTTTTAGAGCTGTGGTTTTTGGAGGTGAAGACTAACCATTTTACGGTTGTTATCACTTGTGTTGATCATGTGTTTCCATTCCTGCTGGATTTGAAAGTATACGCATCTCGGCAGATACAATTGTTGAAATCATTAATAATTGCATTAATGTTCTGCACTGCCGGTAATAAAATTGGAGGCCGCTTACGATCCCCTGCTTGGGGTGTTTATTCGCCTGTGTTAGGTTCGATTGGTGGCGCGAGCGGTGCAAAACGATTGGTTGAATTCGTGTTTGATGCCGGATCATTGCTAACATGAGGAATTTCTGTTGCTATGCGTTTTTTTGCAGACATCAGGGAGCTTTGCGTTCTTTTTTTAAATTCAACTTGTATTTATCTAGGCTGATTGCTTGCCAAAAACTCAATTTAGGCACCTTTGGGTCGTCGGTGTCCATCAGTGTACCAGGTTGTAAGTCTTGTGTGGACATACCTAAAAATATGTATTTGCGCGGTCTGGAAGTTTCTTGTCAAAGACAGATTGCCAACCTGCGGCATTTACAACATAACATAAATGCTGCAAACCGAAATCAAATTCGAGCCACCCCACCACAAAAGGAAAATCTCTCAATGTTCAAACTGCCAAAAATACGGCCGCACAAAAAATGATTGTACTAGAGACCCAATATGCGTTAAGTGCGCAGGCAAAAGCAAAACAATAGCATGCGAACTAAAATCAGACAACGGACAACCCAAATGTGCACTCCGGGGTGGAAGCCCATGATAATGAAATATTAACAACTAATCACCCAGACGGATCAGGCCACGGAGGAGCAGCAATCATAATAAAAAACAACACAAAATACAAACTCAACCACTACAAACAAGATTATATTCAGTCATAAATAATTGAAGTATACGACATCATCGGGACTATCAAGCTGCACTTCACTGTCCACCAATGCACAAAATAACTACTCACCGATACCTACTGCATTTTAAAACTCTTGAACCCAGGTTCTTTGCCGCATGGGACTTTTATGCAAAAATTACAATATGGGGATCACGAACCACTACTACCAAATGAAAAAACCTATATAACACAATTCAAAATACCAAAGCAAAACACTTAAGCACTGGAGAGCCCTATTGGCCACCTAACCCCTGTAAAGTGGCGGATTTTATCGACTTTTGGATAACACGAAACTATAATGAACATGCATTTAAAAGCAACAGAAGATCACTAGATTTCCTAACGGCAAAAAGAACAAAAAAATAACTAACTAAAACACTACAAAAAAATAAAAATTACCAAATAAGTAACTACCTGCAAAACTTAACGGCAACCTCCGAATCAAATTTCCCACTATGGAAAGCAACCAAGTCACTAATAGCAAAACCGCCGCACCAACCTCCGCTGACGGAATCCAACGACACATGGGCAAGAACCGATTTCGAAAAAGCAGATAACATAGCAGACCCCTTTGAAGAGACATTCACACAAAACAATACAACCGCCACCAGTTTACCCGCAATAAATATAATATAACCGACAAACTACAGTATCAAAAGGGTCACACCTGTAGAAATACTGCACTATATCAAAAATAGAATAAAACACAATAAATCGCCATGCTATGACCAGTTAACTGGTACAATAATCAACGTACTAACTAGCAAGGCAATAAACCTTCTTTGCAAACTGTTTAACTGCATATTAAAAACACACCACTTTCCACAACTCAACAATACAAAAAGTCCATAGAGTGACCCAAAAAATACTTTCCGATCAAGATAATTAGCACTACTGTGTGGGAATTTTCCTAGACCCGGTAAAAGCATTCTACAAAGTCTGGCACGAAGGCCTACTTCACAAGCTGCAAAATGTATTACCCCAACCTCTGCACAAAATAATAAAAAGCTACATAACTGGACGATACTTCTATGTTAAATACAAGGAAAGCCAATCATCGTAAAGACAAATAAAAGCTGATATACCGCAAGTTACAGCGGTAAGACCATTGCTATATAACACATATACAGGCGATATTCCAAAACCCAGACAAAAAGCATGGATGATTGCTATATTCGACGACACTGTGCTTCTCCACTCACATAAAAACTTGGCAACAGCGACACTAGAAATGCAGTTCATAATAGACAAAATGTCCATAGGTTCGATAAATGCAAATCAAGATCAACCAACCAAAATATTTCAAGTAATCTACACTACAAGAACGAAGTATCACCCACAGGCACTAAAAATCAACCAAACAATCATCCCCATCGAAAAAGTTGCAAAATACTTGGGAATGCACATTGACAACAAGCAAACTTGGAAATATCGCATCCAAAAGAAACGGGACTAAGTTCAATTAAAATTTAGACAACTTTATTTGCTTCTCTTAAAAAATTCCGCTCTCTCTACAGACAACAAATTATTGATTTTCATGACAGTTATAAAACCCATTTGGATACAAAGGCAATAGTCCAAAATGCTAAGAACATTCATCAATGCAGAATGGTACATTAGAAACGACGACATCCATCGTGACACTGAAGTTCCTAGAGTGAACGACGAAGTGATGAATATAAGTTGAAACCACCAAACAAAGTTAGCGTCTCACACAAATAAAGACATCAAAAACCTTCCTATTGTCGAACTAACACAAACAAGAAGACTAAAAAGGACAAGACCTGTGGACCTTGTGTAAACCGCGGTTACGATGAATAATTAAATGAATTAATAAAAATGTTATTAAATGTTATAAATTGTTAATCAATGTTAGAAATTGGTATTCAATGTTTTACCTAAATATTAAGTAACATGTTATCATCCCGCTAATTATCAGAAACATGTATATATTATCTTCTTAAGTAGATAGAAACTACAAAATCTTTTGGGGAAAAAAAATCGTGCTTTTGTTCCTAACTATACTTAATCTCCTATACTTAGGGAAAAATCCAATGTTTATTCTTGTTATAATAGAAACTTTGCTACTTTGGTATAATTTCTAGATTTTATATTGACTGTTTTTACTTTAATTTTTTTCAACTTTTTGCCCATTTTCTTTATAAGTTGTAGTGGAGTAAGTTTAAAATTTTCATTTGGCCTCATTTACACTTGCTGCATATAGACTTTTTGTTACGTCTATGAAAAACTGACCTTAGTCTAATTTTCCATTTATATGCAAACTGTTTCAATATAACGATTTAATTTTCAGCATTGCTCATAATGACTTTTGGATTACCTACTTTTATGATTTTTGGTCATATTCTTCCATTTATATTGTTGTTTTACATTATTCTTTATGCGTCTTTTTTGGGTGGCCACCATTTATATATATCGTCAATATACTGTGTCATCGTTAACGCAATTTGTAAAATATCTTTTAATATAAATTTATATAAATATATATATATATATAATATATATACTTTTTATTCATTAAATTCTTTCATTATTTATTTCCATATATTAAATGATCTACTATGGTATTAGGTCTTGGAATTAATTCGTAGCGTTTTATAAAAGATTGCGTAGGTAGTACTGCATTCCTTTCGTACCGATAGTAATTTATTTATCGTAAACCAGCTGATATCAGGTGTCATCGCCATTATAATTTTATTTTAAAAACGTAAACAATTCTACACACTGTCTGCACGCTGGTTCGAAACCTGCTGTCGGAAAAGACTTTTTTTTTTAAATCTTTTAATAATATTCCTTATCTTAATTTACTCACTAATTAGTATATATACTTTTATACAGTTATTTTTCTTAATTGCGGTTGAAAATGCTTAAATGCGACACACAGGCAAGTCTGTAGCGCAATCGGTCGAGCGACGACAAGAGTTTCTTTTAAATTTCTACACACTGCTTGTTCGGTGGTTCGAAACCTGCTGTCGGAAAAATTTTTTTTTTTATTTTTTAAGTTTTTAATAATATTTCATATTTTAATTCACTTACTTATTAGTATATATACTTTTATATAGTTTTTTTTTTTTTTTTTTTGATTGTGGTTGAAAATGCTTAAACGTGACACACAGGCAAGCCAACTGTCAGCAGCTTCCGGCAATTGAGGCACAGTTAGTGAAATACAATGCGCAAATAAAATTAATTATATTAAATAAACAAATATTGTGGTTAACAACAAATGTTATGCATATGAGTATTAGTGCATCGTAAAATTTTCGTAAATCAGACAAAAACGCAATTTTTCTATAACGTCACACATAAACTAGAAAGGCGGGGCTATAGTCGGGCGTAACCGACTATAGTAAACCCTGTACCCTATCGAAAACTGAATATATTATTTTGTTCCTTAATATTTTTTATTCATTATGATAGGATGTTTGAAGAAAAAAAATTTTTTTTTCATAAAAGCCATTTTTTGGCCGATTGTTTCTACTTCAGCTATATGCTATAGTAAATCGATATTCATAATATTCAAAAATATGATTGCATATTACTTCAAATCATTAAATCTAAAATTTGGTAGCGATATCTTTACAAATAAAAAAGTTTTTCTCAGTAAATGTTGTTTTTCAGCCGATCGTTCCTATGACAGCGATATGATATAGTAAACCGATAAACATAATTTTCAGATATGTAATTGGACATAAGGTAAAACTGTTAAATCCAAAATTTGGTGAGGACATTTTGAAAAACAAAAGGGTTTTTGTTACTAAACGTGGGTTTTCACCCGATCGTTCCTATGGCAGCTATATGTTATAGGTCGAATATCGAAAAAAAAAAATAAATTTGTTATGCCTTTGGATTGGGAGAGTCTTCGTGCCAAATTTGGTGATTGTAGGTCTTACCGTTTCTGAGATCCGTTTGTTCATACAGACGGACAGACAGACGGACAGACAGACGGACATGGCTAAATCGACTCGCCTTTCGATGCTGATCAAGAATATATATACTTTATGGAGTCTGCCACGGCTCCTTCTTGCCGTTACATACATTTGCACAACTTTAATATACCCTTTACCATTTTTTGGTACAGGGTATAAAAAAAAACAGAAAAACTATATTTAAATTTATACAAATATACATTGTAAAAATTAAAATTGGAATCTAACTCTATATAATTTCATTAAATTTACGAGTAAGAAGAGACTTTAAAAAGTGAGAAGAGGCTATGTTAGAAAATAAATAAAAGTTAGAGTTATAAGCCAAACACATAACTTAAAAGTGATCATGTAGTAAGAAAGATGATCGTGCAGTGTTTAGTCTAATGGGAAAATAATACCTTGTTGAACACGAAGGCACGTTAAAATTTATTTTCCCGAGGAGAAAAGATGAATTGACATTGCCGCTTATCACGTTATGAAGAAAAAGAATACCTAACACGGATCTCCGACGGAAGGTTAATCCGGTAGGTAGGTAGCAGAAACTGTTTTTCGACAGATTCAATGCGGTCAGAATATGTTGTGAGTTGATAATTCAAATATATGCATATTCTAAAATCGGACGAACCAAAGAAGTAAAAAGCTACTTGGTGATATATGGATCATTAAATTTACACCATCTCCTAATAAAGCCAAGAACAAGAGAGCTTAATTTGTACTCATGAGAATATGAGAACTAAAGTTTAGTTTCGGGCTAATCAAAATACCTAAGTCGCTAAAATCATAAACACATGCTAAAGTAGATCCATTTAAGGAGTATGAATACAACCTAGGTTTGCTAGGAGTGAAAGACATTACTTTACACTTTTCACAATTTAGGAAAAGAAAATTATCATTACACCACTTTAAAAGTTGATCGAGGTCTTCTTGACAATTATAGACGATAGAATAGATAAGCGATTTGAAAAGAGGTAAAGATTATGCTAATTAGCCGCACAGGGCTGGAGAACAAAATATACACTTAATTAGTGTGTATACCACTAAACGGGAACACACTCCTCCCGATGGAAGGTGTAAGCTTTCAACAGTTTCTATAGGAAG
>JBAMBQ010003638.1:0-17243 GCA_037044495.1 Stegana nigrithorax
TTTTAGCAAATCGCATTATTTCTGGTTTCAATACTTCCATTGACAAGGCTCCCTATCAAATATCCTTACGATTACGTAGACACACCCATGGTAATCTTGGCCACTTATGCGGCGGAGCTATAATATCGCAACGTGTTGTGCTGACTGCGGCGCATTGCCTGACCGAGTAAGTGAACGGGACGTCTGCACACCAGATTAATGCCAAGTCACATATTGTGCTCACGTGCTGCTTATCCACAGACGGCCATTAACCAAAAGTCTGCGGGAAAAAGACTCCTTGGTGGTATATATGGGCACAAGTTATCTTATCGAGCAGGACAGAATTGCGGTGCGCTATAATGTGCAGGAGATGAAGATACATGGGGAATACAATTTTATGACGTTGATGAACGATATTGCTCTAGTCTTCATCAATGGTGTCATACCAAGGTCTTCTTCACACGTGCGTGTTATCAAACTGAATGAGAAGCAACTGAAGCCGGGTGAAATCTGTATTGCTACTGGATGGGGACGCTCGGAAGACGTAGGTAAACAGTATGGTTCCAATGTGCAGCCAGTGCTCATATGATTATCCGAGCAGAGCGATACCACGGTTGTCCTGCAGATGGTGCGGTTACCTTTTATACCAACGGAAGAATGCGCTGTGGGCTATGGTATGCTGCCGGAGTCGAAATTCTGCGCTGGCTTCATGAAGGGCGGCAGTGATACATGTCAGGGTGACTCTGGCGGGCCATTGCGTTGCGATAAGCGGCTTGCCGGAATCATTTCGTACGGCTTTGGCTGCGCCCAGGAGAACTACCCGGGCGTGTATCAGAACGTCGCTTATCACATCAACTGGATAAAAGAGCAGAACGCCTCTTTCGATTACACTAAATTTGGCAATGCAGGCGTGTCTTATCGTAACATTGCGTACAAGTGCAGAAACTTACTGTTAGTGTTTGGCTTTTTATCTGGCCTTGTTCTCCGTTAGTTTGGTATGTATGTATGCATTTCTTTACTATACAATGTTTATGGCTCAAGATATCTAATGGTTCATATGTGTATGTCTGTATATATTCGTATATACCTAACATATGTACATAAATAAAAATTTGTATAGTTTAACTCTGATCGAACAGAAATGGTACGCAAATAATAAAATTTTATCTAATCGATGATGTCTTCCAACGACAGCAAGGCACCAAGCACCATACGCAAAACTGCTGTGAGTAGTCGACATTTGTAGCCGGCGTCAAACACAACCTCCTATCATACAGTAGAAGATATAAATCAGACGCCATGCTGACCAAGTCGAGTGTTCTGCAGCAGCTCAGAGTTTGCCTTCTGGCCACAATCGCATGGCACGTGGTCAGTGGGCAGGATGCGAATTTACCCCAGCCGAAGATCATCAACGGCACTGCGGCCAATTGGCCGGATGGCACACGCTATCAGATTTCATTGCGTTTGCTCCAAAGAGAGATCTTAAACGGTGCGGGGCATATTTGCGGCGGTGCATTGATCGCCGCGAACGCAGTCCTAAGTGCAGCACACTGCATCTGGAAGTGGGTATAGAGACTGGTGTCGATTTTGGTTTACGGTACCAGTCAAGGCTTGTGTTCGATTTCATTGCAGCAACGATACGCGTAGCTTTCGTGCACCCAATGAGTTTCTCGTGGTCATGGGTAATCTGCTGCGCACCTCAGACCAGAATACGCTCAGCTTTAGGGTGAAGAGCATTGCTACCGGAAAAAACTTCGATTTCGAGACAATAGTTGACGATATTGCCTACTTGTTGTTGGATGGCAGCGTGCCTGAAACCTATACTCGTGCCTCGATAATTGCGTTGAACAAGGAGCCACAGCTGACCGCTGGCACCCAGTGTGAAGTAAGCGGTTGGGGCCAGACGGAGCAGGTGAGTTTGGCAAAGAGCCGTCTGAGACCTTTACATGTCTTAAAACTTCATAACTGACTTGTAGACTGCTGCCTCCGTCAGTTTGATGGTAGTCGATGTGGAAATAATCGATAGGACTGTGTGTGACTCTGCTTATAAACTGCATCCGGGCATGCTCTGTGCCGGCTACATGGAGGGCGGGCGCGACGCTTGCTCGGGTGATTCCGGGGGTCCTTTGACTTGTCACGCGCAATTAGTCGGGTTGGTCTCTTTCGGCTTCCAGTGCGCATTGCCGGGTTATCCAGGCGTTTATGCAGATGTTGCGTACTACAGTGATTGGATACAGCAAGCATTGGCGGGCAATCTGACTAATAGCACCGGTAATGGTGGCGGTGGAGGAGGAGGTGGCGCGCATATGACTCTACCAGCTGCTGCCTTAGTGTATGCTACGTTTTTCTACTTTCTCCACGTAGTCTGTTAAAGAGGGAAGCGCGGTTAAAATGTTTAATCTATTTTCTGTCGTGGTTTGTTTAGTCCGGTTTTTTTTTTTTTTGATTTTAATATACAATAAAACAATTGTTTAGAAAAGTTTAGGTCTACACTCTTCATGGATATTTCGTGGTTTTCCAATTTTAAAGTTTTCTTCTTCTTGCGAGGGCAAGACGGTGATGAAAAAAATTATAATAAGTAATAAATTAATTTTATTCATTATCACACACAGCGATTCCCATATTTTCAGAAATACTTAACCGATACACAAATGGATAAAGACAAGTAAAGCTCTTCCTTAATATTATTATATTTTTTTTACAAGTATGCCAAAGAGACTCGAAATTCTCATGATTGTTATTTAATTGGTGGATCCACTATATCCGATTTGCGCTGCGTACTTCCAAGAAACTGTAATAAATAAATATCTTAAGCTCTTCCACGCATTTCTTCGGCAAATTTCAGGCATCACTCAAGTGATATACATATGATAATAAAATTGTGGAGGTATGTCGGTGTAAATTTTATTTTTGCGGTCTAGTTAAAACTGATGGTCATGAATATATGGCCACTGATTAAGTGGCTGTCCGATACGGTCTTAAAGTAAATGCGTTTTTCGTTGCGCAAAAAATAAAAATTAAAAAACGATGTTACTTGTTCGCAATTAATATTATAATTGTTATGGTTTCCGCTGTTGTTGTTGTTATTATTATTATTATTGTTATTCTTAGTAATGGCAGGCGCTCCTTGCTCTACGCTGCGCTGAGCTGATTAGATTATGACAGGTTGAACGCGTTTGCCAGATTTCTTTTGAGCAGATATCGGCTGTCTGCCTCACTCGGAACACTGATTGCTCGCTTTGTCAGTTGAAATCACTATTCGAAAGCGTTAGGATGATGTTAATCGAACGTAGTCTCTTAGCGGTTTTTGTCGGCTGGCTAATGGGGGCACTGTTGGCGCAAAATGTGGCTGGCTCGCCACATCTACGTCAGCCGCCAAGACTACGCAGTCGATTCGGTTTGGAGAGTGAGCCGGGTCGCATTATTAACGGCACCTTGGCCACAATGGAGGCAACACGTCATCAAGTGTCTCTGCGTCGACGTCTGAACGATGGCTACTTTTTTGGATCTGGCCATCTGTGCGGCGGTGCATTGATACGCGCCAATGTGGTTCTCAGTGCAGCACATTGTTTTGTGGAGTAAGTATGGGACTCTTGGGAGTTTGATTTCTAAACTCGAGTTTGAATAACATTTTTGTTTTGTTGTTTGCTTACAGTCAGATCATCTATGATGGCACATTTTTACCAAAAGAGGATTTCATTGTTGTTATGGGCACTTTGGATCGCTTCAGACGAACGGATGAGACGTTGATTTATGACATTGCAGACTTGATCTTGCAGTTGACCAAATTTGACCTCAGTACTTACGATAAGGATATAGCATTGTTGTTTCTGAGCGGCACAGTTCCGGCCAATTATCCAACTGTGCGACCCATAGCAATGACATCGTTACCCATTGCACCGGATACAATTTGTCAGGTCACCGGCTGGGGACTCACAGAAGAGGTTTGTAAAGTATTGTTGGCTACATTGAAACAAAGCTTGCTAGCGAATATCTTGTCTACTCAGGGCTACAATTCAGATGTGCTGATGACGCTGAATGTGCCGATCATATCGGATGAGACTTGCAAGACAGAGACCGACTTGTCGGCCAGTCTAATTAAGCCGGGTATGATATGTGCAGGTTATATGGAGGGCGAACGGGATGCCTGCAGTGGTGACTCTGGTGGGCCACTGGTCTGCAACAGCAAACTGTCGGGCATTGTGTCATGGGGCATTAAGTGCGCAATGCCAAAGTTACCGGGCGTTTATACGGAAGTCGCTTACTACTATGATTGGATTAAACATCAGATTGGGGAGGGTGAGGTAGAGAGCAGTGGCAATGGCAGTGGCAGTGGTGATGAAGGCAGTGGTGATCTTGGTAGTGGCAGTGGCAGCGGCAGTGGCGATGACGGCAGTGGCAGTGGTGATCTTGGTAGTGCCAGTGGCAGCGGCAGTGGCGATGACGGCAATGGCAGTGGAGATGAAGGCAGTGGTGATCATGGCAGTGGAGATCTTGGCAGTGGCAGTGGTGATCATGGCAGTGGAGATCTTGGCAGTGGCAGTGGTGATCATGGTAGTGATGATGACGGCAGAGGCGGTGACAATGGCAACGGAGGCGCCATGTCTAGTTTTGTTAGTTCATTTAGTCTGCTTGGTGCCGTGTCCATTGCGTTAAGTTTAATAAACTGTTGAAAATTTTTCACTATATACTCCTCTTCTGGTTTATTGTTTTTTTTTTAAACTATTCAAAGTAATTTTATTTATTTGAATAAAACAATTTGTATATAGCATACTTTTGGGGATTAGTCTATTTTCATTTTATATTTTATAAATTTTTCATTATATGTGATAATTTGATACGCTACGACAATAAGTTCACATTCTGTGGCTCAAAAATAACTTTCGTATTCAATTATTAAACCAAAGATGGTCTGATGATAACGTGCCGATCTAATAGTCAAAAATCTTATATAGATGAGTCTCTTACGAGCGTTGCCAGGGATGACATGAGCAATCAATATTTAAAGCGATTGTGAAGTCTGCTGTAATGGATTTGAGAATTCGCTTGCGCAGAAATTAAGTTGAGTATTGTTTGCTATTTTAATTAGCTTAATCTTAAGTCCATTGCAGTGTAATTAAAAACTGCCACTACACTTTTTCCCCATTATGTAGTATTTTTATTCTATTTAAGATAAATTTTATATATTCGAGATATTTTGTTTGGCATTTGCTGCTTGCAGTGAGCCTGTAATTACTGCTTATATATTTCGTAAATACTACAACAACAAATTCAATTTCACTAAATTCTTGCAATTATACTTACAAAAAAAGTATTTGAAATTTAGAGATGGACATTATGTAAGCAAAGCATAGTTCATCGTTGACCCAATGATGTGTGTGATATACGATTTATGAGCAATGGGTATAAGGAATACTGTAGCCATAGCATGTGGCTGCCTCTTGTGGGTCTCAATTACAACGCTAAATACTTTTGTTTAAGAGTATATCAAAATTTTGCGAGTTTCGGGCAAAGACATATGTTACCATATGGTTAAGTTTTTGCGTTTTTGCTCATTCATTTAACTAATTCGTCCGAAATCCATACTAGGCGCAAGGTTCGATGCAACGCTTGCCGTATCGAGTGGGCACGTGCTCGGGATTGTGTATGAGCACAGCTGATAAGATAAGAAAAGTTTTCCTCCCACCGATGATACTCAGGCAGACATGTGTCAGCATACAGTATACACTGTAACAAGTGTGAGAGTAACTTAACTTACACTCAGAAGCGTCGACAAGCTGTGCCCGCATCGTGTAGTGAACACTTGCATATCAGGCAAAAAGAAAAAAAAAAAAATAGAAAAAAAAAAGACTAAAGTAATAACAAAATATGATAAGCATTTCCCAAATTATTTTGTTGTTAGATTAATAAATATCAATAAATAGCACAGGCAAAAAACATAAAAAGTTTAAACAACGAAAACAAAAACATAAGAATTGAAAATAAAGCATAAAGCGTGAAATATTAAAAATAAAATTCAATTATAAATAAACAACGAAATAAACAACAACAAAAAGCACAAACCAAAGAATCCATAATCTCCGTTATCGGTTTTTTTTGGCTTTGGTTGGTTTTTTTCGTGTTTTTTTCTGATTTAGATTTCAGTTCACTTATTTGCCGGGTCTTCCTCTGCTGTATAAGCATATACGTATGTATACACACACATATAAATTAGTTAACATATATGTTGGTTGTTTGACGCTAGCGCTGACGTCGACGATACCTTTTGTTTTGTTGCTGCAAATCCGTTGCGGTGCACTTTATCAATATCTGTTGAAAGAAAGAGACAGCGATGTGCTTCACTTTAAACTTTGTAGCTGCTGTTGTGTGATTTTGTCAACGGCAACAACAGCAACAGAAAATTGTACAACGCCAACAACGACAACAACATCAACAATTGTTGTTGACTACAAATTATAAAATTTATATTAATCTAAGTTAGCTGTGCGAATTTTCGTTTGAGTTCATTTTCAAATAAGTTTTCATTTGTAATTTGGTGCTCAGGTGCGCAACGCGACGCAAAGCGGATCAACTGTATAAATTCGAACCAATTATAGATTCAAATCGAATCCTAGCAGAAAAAGCAACAGAAAGATTTTTATTCAACATGCAAATCAACGAGCATCTTAAAAAAGTTCTCAACATTTTTATCTTAGTCCTTCTGTGCAGTGAACTAGAAACGTGTAAGTACATATGACAATTTGTTAAAGTAGGCAAACACATTGTGTAGATGAGTGTGTAAAACATATGTAATATGGCATGATTGTGGATGAATGGAAGAAGTTCTTTTGTGCCATAAATAGGCTTCTTAATCGCTTATACGTTTGGGGTGAAATTTTGAGTATCCTCTTAAATTATTTTATTTTCCCCTGACAGACGCATTAACTCTGATAAAGTGCAGCGCCTGGAAGTATGCTTTTCTTTAGCCATATTGAGTAATCCTGAACATTTTCTTGACAGTGTTGAAATTGCTTCCTATTTCCGAATTTGGGAAAGACCAAAATCAGTTTACAATTACAATAAAATATATTGAAAAGATCGGAAGATTGCCTTATGATTAGATAAACAAGATCACGTGCTGGGCAATGGTTGTTTCATTATAAAAACTTAATAGTGTTCGAAAGGGGGGAAAAGAAAATTAAATTAACGAGGAAAAAAAAAACGAAATATGTATTTAAATTACAACATACTATATATCATTAAACAAGCCAAACATGAAGTATTATAGTAATAATTTGATAATCCGACTACTAGCTGATCCGAAAATGCACTAAACCGATGGGCTTCTTTCATAGCATTGGTTATTCTGTAATCCGAATCAACGGAAATATAAGGACGATATAATAACTTTGAGTGAAAAAATTTACATTAGCAACAGCAAAGCCAAAGCAATAACAAAAAATGGGATGGTAGATTGTTTCTTTCTTGGATATACTTATAATTACGTACCACTTATAGACAATATAAAAATATTAGACGAGTTAAAGAAAAACTAGGTAAAGAATTATCAGACCAATTTGAAGTCTGAAGTTAAAAAGGATCGTAAATGATACACTTATAATGGACATTCAAGCAATCCAATGATCCGAATGTTAAACAGAAGTTAAAATCTTCTTAAAAAAATCCGATACAAACATTTGTTTCTTCTGGCATATTGTGTTTTTGGCAGATTCTAATAAATAATTAAGGAAAAAAGCATAGCTTAATATGGAGAAGTTGCTATTACTAAGAACATACTGTGTTTGAATAAATGTACAAGAACACATAGAAAACCAAATTTTTTATCAGCTATGCCACACCATACCAAATTTTTAGCTTATATCTTAAAATATCATTATCGAATGAATGTCGTATATCAAACTTAGCTATTAAAAGCACAAACAAAAAAATAAAATTATATGAAAAAACCAGAAAATTTATTTAAAATACTTTAATTAATATTTGTTTAAATTCCTTCAAAAATTCATTTGAACCACAATATTTATTTTATTTTTGTAAAGAAATAATAATTTTTATTAATTTTAAATATTAGCTAAATTTACTAAAAATTTGACTTTATTTCATCATTCCGAAAAGTAACAAAATTACTACTTATAAACCAAATTGAACTTTAATTCCCTTTTGTATTTTACTATCTACGCAAGTGGGGAACATACATATGCATACATATGCATACATATTAATATTAATTAATTAACATTAGACGAGCACAGTGTGGGTGAGTTGCTTGTCGGAATACTCATGAAAACATGAACTTAAAAAGGGGGCCGGACACGACTTGTAAATATTATCAAAACATTACGAGATTATGCCGGCGGTGTAAATAAAATTCAAAGTTCAAACATTTCAGTCTGTCATTCCGTCCATTTGTGTGTGTTAACGAATATTTGCCTCCTTTTTTTTAGAAATCAAAGTTCAATTATTTTTATAATTACTGTTAATTATATTTGCTCGTAAACACATTTTACATATTTTTGTGTTTACTTATTCAAACTGCAAATATCGTGCGGAGAGACTGATACTTTTGTTTGTTCTTTTTCCTATTCCTTAATTACATCTCACTTTTTTTTCTTTCATTTTCCTTCTTTAGTTTTAAGTTTAGTTTTCTTAACCGCTTAAATCTCAAATTTACTATTTGTTCCCAATACTTTTCACTGATTGCTCGCTCTTATCTACTCCTTCCTCTTCTACTTAAGTACCGACTTTTCTTTTGCTTTCCTCCCTCTTTATATTCGAGCTCATATCTTTACTGTGCGCTGAATTGATAAATATATTTGCATATATTATTTTCGGTAGCAACGCATGCCAAAACCAGAGAGGAATTTTATCAAAATCACGCAAATATAATTGTCTAAATTTCCCATTCAAATTGGATTTGGATTTCCTGCATAAATCCATCATAATTAAAGTGCCATTCTGGCATCCAATAAAACGCAGATAACGCAGTTAAGTAGCTCAGATCGAGTATCGTCAGTGCGACAATGTCAAAGTAATCGAGCGTCCATTTGTCTAAGTTCTGGGCTAGTTTCCGCCGCAATTGTGCTTATCGGTACGTGTAAACCATTTATGCAAGTCAAGGGCTGCGTTTCAACATGCAGCCGCTTCAAGGGCCGGGATGACGTTGCTTTCGACGTTCTTGACCACAATCGGGCCGCCGCTTCAACAATAAATCAGTTTCGTTTATGGCCAAGTGTTTGCGGACTGTTCATGGCGTGATCGTCGTTCTGTGCACTAAAGCCACTAAAATAAAAAAAGAAAAATAACAAAAAAACCCAGATTAAGTATTTGAGAAAAGAAGAAGAAAACAAAAATTGATCACGAAGTACAAACAAACGCAAGTATGTGGTCATGCAATGAGTGCTACATACACACGTGCGAGTCGCTGACTGATAAAGGCCAAGCAGAGCGGCATGGCGACATGCAACTGGCAGGCAGGTGAGCAGGTGGGCAATTGCGTAAAGGTTGGGCAATTGGGTTAGTAAGCAGTTAGGCGGGAGAGTGGTGAGTGCCGGGTGGCAGGTGGCGACTGATTAGTGATGGCATGTGATGGTAAACCGTTGCGAAGCAGCGTCACTGGGCCAATTCGTGTGTTTGTTTATTTTCGTTACCGCAACAGCTGTGTGCTTTTATTTTTCAAATCTTTGCTTATTTTTCTTTATTTTCGTTTTACTAAAACTCTGTCGTCTTATCACTCACAATTTCAGCGATTAAAACGGACGGCAAACGTTCGCACCAAGTGTACGCGGCTGACGTCTCCAATGACACTCTGGCCAGTGCACGACAAGCGGCGCATTATGCGCTCATACGTGTGAAGGCGCACGCACAGCACATTGACACCGGTCACCTGTGCGCCGGCGCTTTGGTGGCGCCCGCTGTCGTTCTGACCGTAGCCAAGTGTGTGCAGCAGAGGTGAGTTGCTCGCCTATAATATCCCTTCTTCACAGATTGTCTTCACAAAATGGTTCACCTCCATTTGCAGCCATATGCGCAATGCGTTCTATCATCCGGCCGAACTGAGTGTCGTGTTCAGCGTGGCGCAGCAGCTGCAGGACACGCTCAGTTATGGCATTACGCATATACAGCGTCGACGTGGTCTGGCCTTGTTGCGCTTGGCACGCGATGTGCCGCCGGAGTATGTGAGCCTGCAGGCTATTGCGCTGCCAACTCGACAAACGCCGTTGGCGCCCTTGCAGCTGATCGCGCGGGCAACCCACTCCGCTCCGCAGTCACTGGCTGCGTTGCGCACGTTGAATGCCACACAAGTAGCGACGGCGCAATGTGCGCAAGCACCAGCTAATCGGCAGCTGGCTGTACTGTGTATACGGCACGAACATGACATACTGCGACCGCAGGATGCGGGCGCTTCGCTGCTGGCGGGCGATGTTCTTGTCGGCCTGAAGCTACATGTCGGCGCTTTTGGACAGGCAGCACTCTACGCCGATGTGCGCGCACATGCCGCATGGATTGCGGCTGAGGTTGGTGATGGCTACCATCAGAATAGCGCGATTTGGGGTACACTGGGCTTTTTGGCATTCACCATCTATGCGTTTGGCAGGAGCCGAAGCAAAGTGAGTTGGATCCGTGCTTCAGTTTAAACATCGACTAAAATTTAGAAAAAAAAGACTATATTAGCTTTAAGTGTTGATATTTTTTTAAATTATAGTTTTAAGCGATTTATTTTTAATTTTTGTGATAATTATATTGTAGTTCTACTAAGAAATTATTCCTGAAAGTATGCAATAATTTTTATATAAATCCCGACTAGTTTGCAATGCATAGGCCTTGCGCTAGAGTGAGAACGAGATCGAGAGAAATATAGCAATTGATTTCTGTGAAATTTAATTATTTTGTAGAAAATTAATTTTTTTTTGTTTATCTTCACCTTTTACCATGTGAATCACATGATTTATATAATGCATCTTTTTTATATGACACACTTCATTCAAAGTCATTCTGAGTTTTCTGGGAATCCAAAATAGTTGAGTTTATCTTCTATTATCAAAATTGAACTTTGTCACTCTATCTAGCGCTCTTTTACAAATTACATCTGAATTTAATTAAACGTAAACTTAATAAATATCAATAATGTACAATATTATCTTGAAGAAATTTTTGCATAGGAGTGTTTTTTTATTGTTAATAAATCATATCATTAAAAATATGCAGATGCTCGTCCATAAATGAATAAAATTATACTGTTTTTATTAGAAGCTAACTAAAGATGGGTACACACCTTTCCAGTGTGCATGAAACTGCTTAAATCGCATAAACTGCTGTGCACAGAAGCCCATTCACAGTTTTAGATATGCATACATTTTCGAGGGAGTACTGTTCTTACCCAATCTTTTCTACCCACCACTTACGTAAAGTTTTGCTGCCGCTTATATTTGAGGTAGAGTTTTTCTTTTATGCCTACGACATTTGTGGACTTACTTTTTCTCAGCACAGTCGCTTACTGCTGCCAAGTACTGTTATTTTTTTTTCTTCTTAGCAATGAACATATGAATGCTTCAATGATTTTTCATGCCTGAATGAGCTTTTTATGCTGTTGTTTTTGGCATTGCATCATTTGTGGTTGTTGTTGCCGTATTCTTGGTAAGCTTATTTGATGTTTTTGTTTTTTTTCTTCTTGTGATTTATTTTTTCATTTAGTTGTGTTTAGGCAAGTTAAAATTTCTTCCAAAAATGCCAAAGCGATTCGCAAATTCGTGTAGCTTATGTGTTAATTAGTCATGAATATTTGCCAAAAATGGCGCGCAAAGCAATTAACGTTGCTAAAACTTTTTTGCGCACCCACAGATATTGTGGCTGTGGTTGTTGTCTGCCGGCAATGACTAAATTAATGAACATGGCTTAATTGTAAGCAACAGCTGCTGTGGCGAGTAGTCGAAGTAGAGGCCGCATGCATGCGGCTACGTGGCGTACTCAGGCATATTCGAAATGCAAAATTCAATTGATGTGCGTATTTTTAGATGTCGTATTTGTTGTTGTCCTTATGTTGTTCGATGTTGTTTTCGAGTATATCTCCAGTTAATCAAATGCGCATCAACCGCGCTGAAACTATGAACGCGCATAAAATTTTTCATAAAAACAAATGCGTTGAATGTTGCTAAAATTAAACGAAAAACGGAAAAATGGAAAGATGAAAAACGAAAAGCATACAACGTACAGCATACTATACAAAATAAATTCAAAATCCGAATCCGAATCATATGTTCTATAGAGATACATTTGTATCTATTCGATAAGCATATGGATATACACAAATGTATGTGTGTACGTATACATGCATACTTACTCATACTATGTGAAAAGTTCGAGGCGCGCATAAATTTTCCTGAATTTGTGCTGCCGTATGCTGTGTTGTATAAGCATAAAAGCGAACAACAACAACAGCAGCAGCAACAGCAACAGCAACTTTTGGGTGTTGTTGGCTTTTTTCGGTTAAGGTGAGCGTGTTCTTGATGTGGCTTGGCGTTGTCGCAGTGCTTTGGACTTTTGTCACTGGCACATTTATGACCGCCATTCGTATGTCTTTAATGGCCTCGACTAATGATCGAAACTGATTGATTCAACAGCGACGAGCCGACATTTTTACGAATTTGTTGTCTTGCGCTAATTTTGGATTTCCCTCTTTGTGTTTCTTTTTAATTTGGTTTTTTTTTTTTTTTTTTGTTTGTGTTTTGTGATTTAATTTGGTTTAAGGTTTTTATTCAAGCGTGTACGAGTCAGCTTGTCATCGAACACTTACATAATGTGCGGAGTGCGCTTGCTGGCAATATATTTATCCGAATAACTAAAGCCGCCCAGGCAAAAGCAATGCAAAGACTTCAAGTTGCAAACAGCTGTTTACTTTCTTAATTGCCAATCTCTTGCAGCTCAGCTGCATGATAACTTATTTGGCTCAAGCTTTAGTGCAGCTAAAATGCAACTTTTCTTTTTACTTTCACTTGTAGCATAGAACTAAAGAGAGCGAGTGCGAATGAAAAAACTGCACGTGGCGAAAAAAACGAACGCGAGTAGGCAAGCATAAACCTGAAGTGTACACAACATAAATAAGCAGTCATACGGCTGTTCCGACTCTCAAATGCCCTTACCGTGTATAAGCACCAAGCAAAGCGCACGTAAAACATGTTTCTTTGCTGCATTGTGGTTAGCAACTAATGTTTTAGTTTGTAAAGCGTTGCTAACCAAACAACGTTAGTTTTTATTAGTTACTCATGTACCATTAATTGCAAACAATGTTTACGTTTTCTACTCAGTGTAAAAACATCACATGCTTAACTGCTTTGGCTTGCGTGTAGCGTATAAAAATTGCTATGATGAGCAGATCGCAGCTTCATTCGTGCCTCATAAGTGTTCAGTGTGTTCAGTATTCGGTCTTTTGCTCATACAACTAGCGTTCGTTCGTTCGTTCCTTCGTTCGGTTCGTTTGTGCACTCGTGTACGTGCCGTTCCTAGCTGCAATGTTCTGAGTGAGCGTCGCCGCCGCCAGTGAGTCATTGTACAATTTCACTTCGTGCGCGTCGGTTGAGAGTGCCGCGGCGGTTAGATTTAAGCAAATACGATACGAAGTGCCACAAGCAACAACAAAATAGTTAACTTACGTAAAAATCGTGCAAAAATAAAACAAATTGTGTTATATTTTTCGTCTGTATTTTTTTTTTTGTTTATTTTTTTTTTTGAAATAAAAGTTTTTTTGTTTGAGTGCAAGAAAATAAGAAAAATTAAATAAATAAAAACGCGTGTTACATTTTGCCCACAGTTTGTGCGCTAGTTGCAAGTGTTTATTTATTTTTATTTTTTTTTTTGACGCGCAGTGTGCGCAAAGCTTGTGTGCAATGCAATTAAAAGAGGCAAAACCTTAAAAAGTGCAACTCAGTTGTTGTTGTTAACGTTTGGTGTCTATGCCCGCGGCCATGTTGCAAAACTAATTACAAAACAAAAGAAGAAAAAAAAAACGAGAAGAGCGAAGTGTATTAATTTTTTTCGTTTGTGTGCTGCGGCTGTTGTTTTTTTCTGGCTTTGTTTTGTTTTGATATAAACTTGCCGCAGCCGAAAATGAAACTTTGGAAATCGAAAAAACCAATTGGCTGTGTGCCTGGCAAATCGGCGTCGCTGAAATGCGATGAAAACATAACAAAACAACAACAGGAGCATAACAATGGCAGCATTGCACTGGCGCCCATGCTCTCCGGTAAGTGAGACATAAAACCTTAAGGAATACCACAACAAAAAAAAAATAAGCAAAAACCCAACTGTCGTGCTAAGATGGCAGACAGCTGACCTCGACGCACGACATCAACGTCGGCAGCGCATCAGATTTTGTGCTTAGGTACTTTGTGTGCCAACTCGCGTGCTGGGTGGCTGGCTGCTGTTGTTTTGTTTTGCATATAATATTTCTTTTTCTTAAAATTTTGTTTTAAAAAGCTTTTCAATTTTGTTTAAAATTTAGCCACATCAGGGTTATCGCATTTCCGTTTTGATTTTTGTAACTTTTCACTTCACCCGACGACGGTCTGTCTGCCTGTCCGCCTACCGGGAAACTGTTGCTTTGTCGCTGTGTGACATGTTTGACATTTTCAATTAAAAATAATTGCTCGCATTTCGCTTTTGTTTCCAAACTTGTTGCACGCTCATTTGTCAAAGCTCAAGCAGCAACAGAAGCAAAGGCAGTCGGCGCTGCTGTCCCTGCTGTGCGCGTCGCTGCTTGCGGCGTCGCAGTAGGTTGGTATTACATGAACTTGTTGCTTCGTTCGTTTGTTTAATCGACGTTTGTCAAAATTGGGATTTTGTTTTATTTTGGAATTTAGCTCAAATCGAACCACAAACCGGAAATTGTGGTTCTTGCCTATGCATAAAGCATTGCATACTTTTCGACATGCGAGTAGATTAAGTTTTGAAGCAATTAACTTTAACTAGAAATATCCGTCAATAGTTTCTATGACATCTACAGCCCTGCTGATATTTGATGATTTGCTTAGTTTTTTTGGGGTTTTTTGTAATAGATTTTTGTTTAGTTTTTTTATTCCGTTTCTTTCAATTTCTTTTGCTGTGACAAACTTACGAGTATTATAGCTTATACAGCACAGTGTAGATTATTTAGAATGCACTTGAATACTCCTAGTGTGGAAAATGAAATTTTGTAGCATTAATTGAGCTGTTAACACGAAGCATAAACAGATTAAAACCTAATAAGATACACGGAAGGTATACATATATACTAATATATACATAAATACATATATACATGAATGTTTCTTTTAACGGGCAAACCGAATATACCTTAGTGTAAATGATCTGAAACATACTTAAGGAAGTTGCTAGTACTTAAACAGATTTTTAGTTCATTAATTATTGGACAGTCAAACTGTTGGAAGATCGTTTATATGCACAAAAAAATTGACGATTTTGGAAATAAATACATATTCGTTTTGGTTTAATGATATGTTCATTATGTATGTATCATGTATAAAACCGAATGCAACATTTGACAGGTTAATAGATAATCAAAAAAATATATGAGAATTGACGAACGACTAAATTAACAAATACAAATCCTTTTGGAAAGATGATCAAAACGCCACTCGAACAATTAGTTATATAGATTGTCGCTGTGTGATATTACAGGGTCCAAACGTTGATTTTTTGGCCTTTGTCATCTGAGTTTCAAATTCAAGAACTTTATCGATTTGCTAGTACATTTTTTTATATTTTAAATAACAAAGTGAAAAAGAGCAGATACACTTAGCTTGGTTTTGCCAGAATCTAGAGCAGACAAAATAAATGTATATATGTATTGTACATTCGTGTTGTGTAGCTTCCACTGTACGTATGCTTAAGTATGCGCCCACTTAGGTCTTTGGCATATTTGCTTTTATGGCTTTTTAATGTGCTCAAGAACAGCCAATAAACGCGAGCAGAGCAATAAAACAAAAGCAATAAGAAAAATTTGGAAAAAAACACAACAACACGAATAAGAACAAATGCTTTGCTAAAAACGAAAAAAACGAAACGTTGGGAAAAATTAACGAAGGATGCCTGTAGGCGACATAAAACTGCGCTTCAGCGTGTGAGCGTGCTGTGCGCGAAGCAAGTGGCAGCTATGCAGTCTGTATGTGTGTGTAAGTGCGTGTGAGTATCTTTTTATCTACTATCGAAATGTAAGCGTACTTAACCACATGCACAAGCACTTAGCCTATGCCACTTGGTGCTTATCTCTGCGTTCAAACAATGTATCTGCAACATGCCGGTTCAACCGGCGCGAGCATTTAACGAAATTGGCAAATGAAGCAAAGAATACAAACACAAAAAAAAAAAATAAGAAAACAAAAAAAAACAATGAATACAATTTGAGTTGCAAGCGCGCGCTTTGTTTTGACATGCGTTCATTAGTGTTTGATGCATTACGAATGCAATTGTATCTATAGTCGCAGACATGCAGTTGCACGCGTATATTGGGCCACATAAGCCTGACTAAGGCATAATGAATGGCATGTTGATAGGTTCTGCGCAAACAATTGACCGCCCACAAATTAGTCGTGCATGCAGCTACTCGCTGTTGCCTATACATATATTTTTTTTTTATTTGTATATTTACATAACTATGAACAAACACATATATACACATACCTAAATACGTATTCTTGCTGTCAATTATTTTTCCTATGGCTATGAAAACGCGCTTATGTTGAAGCATTGCTTTAGCAGCCAATACATGACATAGATACAATTTTTTATTTACCCTTTTTTTTTGTTGCCGTTTTTCGTATTGTATCTCAGCGGTTTGTAGAAATTAAACAATAAAGCAAATGCATGCAACGAGGAAAATTTAATTAAATAGTTAATTACGCGTGCACCATCATAAATTCATCAACTGCAATTTAAATGGCAGATACTGTTACATTGCGCTACACTCGCACACACAAACACACACACAGACGAAGATACACATACATAGATTGCAGCTGCAGATACAAATTCAAATGTGCAGCTTAACCGAGTCGAGCCGCACTGAGTGCAAACTGAGCTGCGTGGAGCTGAGCTGAGTTGCAGCAAGTCAAGACGAGTCAAGTTGAGCTGGGTTAAATGTGGCTGCTCGTAATTCTTTCATGGCAAGCGCATAAATCCCTACACTGGCGTTCTTGGGAGCGATGAACGCACGGTGATTGCAGGGGGGGCCAAATGCGTTTGGCGCAGTTTTCTAGCAATTGACCGTCGCTTTA
>JBAMBQ010003639.1:0-14164 GCA_037044495.1 Stegana nigrithorax
CGTGTCATTGATTTGTGGCGCGCCTGACGTTTCGCCAAATAATCCTCAGCCGCTTGTCGCACATAATTCGCATGCTATAAAGACAACAATAAACGCATATATAAAAATAAATTGACCCAAAAAACAAAAAACAAAAAAATAAAAAAAAAATATATATATATATATATATATGCATACATAATACGAATTCAGAACCAAAACAAAAATATAATGACAAATTCAGCATTTTGTTGTATGCAAATGTGTGTTGTATATGTGCCTATGCCTCGTCTACTCAGTTCTAATTTAAAGACACACACGTGAATAACAGAGATGTGCAAAAATATCTAGCCGCGAACGTGAAATACATTTTAGATCGCCTAATCAAGTCGCCGCATACGCGCTGCATGAGACTGGACGTGGCAGGTACATGGCAAAGACAACTGACTGCATCCGCACGAGTTAATTTATCATATAAATATACGAAATAAAAATAAGAAAAGAAAAAGGCTAAATAAAAAATAAAATAAAATCATGATGCACGTATTGCAATGAAAACGAAATGGAAACAGTTACGCGTAAAGATACTTATTATCAGAGGCAGCACCGTTGACATTTTGATGCCACTCCCATTTTCATTAGCCTTTCCCACCACTTCAACACTCCACTGATACTTGCTCAACTAGTTTCTACTTCATTTTCAGTATTTTGCGCATAGCGACCCCTTTGCAGGCCGCAGCAACTAATTTAAAATGCAAACGTACAAAACGCGAATTCCGGCCATAAAAAACATTAGCCGAAGACAATGCGAGTGCGCCAAGACGACAATGCCTGCACTGCAGTGGAAGATATGCCGCATAAATTCCTTATCAATGTTGTCAGTAAAACTATTGTCAGTAAAAAATAGTTGCATATGATAAACTTAGGGAAAACCCAAAGGATGTGACATAGCATGCTGCAAATATGGCACAGTTAGAATAACTCAACTATACTCAATCTATTGGCTCAACATACTCACACAACATCCTCAATGCGGAACTAATTCCCATGACATAAACTCTGGCAGTTGCATGTGCTGGGCTTGCTTATTTCATATTACTTACAGCGGGACTTTTCTATTCTTTCCTATGGCAGAATATGTGTGAACATTTTTTAGAATTGATTCCAGCATGTCTGTGAAAAAGGGTACGATTTCACAGAAGAAATGCTGCTAGTATTCAAAGTTGTTCGAGGTCAAAGGCATTTAAAAACTGACACAGTCTTAAATACACTTCAGCTGCTGTCTATGGTTTACTAAAAAAAGGTGTGCAAGCTGGATTGGTCAGGCAGCGCCAAGGACGCTGGACTGCAGTCTAACAGTTATGATCGTATACTTAGGTACACTTGGTGTTGAACAATTTAGCAGCAGTTATGCTGACAGAATATCTCAAGAAATCGAAAGCATTGCAAAATTAAAATATTTTATTTTTATATTATATTATATTTTGTCATCTTTAGTCAGTTGGCTGTTTTATAGTTGATATCATTATTTTTTATTCATTTACTCTAGTCTGGTAATGAAGCACTGTGGCCGCGCTGTCACATGTCTCACATAATTCTGTCATCAACTTGGCTCCAAAAAAAAAAAAAACAATCTATTTACAAAGTGTACGAAGTTCAAGGTAGACTCAAAAGCCTATTTAAGTTAAGCCCAAAAAAAAAAAAAAGAAATAATATTTTTTTGTTTGAATTACCTCGAAGTTGTTGTTCATTGAAATCGCATTAAGGTTTGATTGGTGTCAATTTAACCATTTTATTGAATTTATTTATTGTTTTCAGTATTTATAGCGTGCTTTGTCACATGGCGCCACAACGCCCACAGTTTGAAGCGTTCAGACGATAAAAACTGTTGAATGTTGAGTGTTGCGTAATGCTTTTGGTCTGGTCAGCTTAACGCATTAAATAATTAAGTAAATTAAATATTTAATGTTGTCACATTACAAGGACACTTATAAAAACTTTAACTGAAACTTCTATCAAAAAATGCAACTTAAACATTTTTTTTAAAGCTTCTTAGTAAACAGTAGCTAAGCAGGCTTAACAACGCTGAGTCAAACAGGTATACAAGTTTACAATTTAAGGGCATCAATCAATTAACTGTACATAATAAAAGAAGCTTAAAGGACAATACGATTTACATACTATTAAATTTACTCAAACGTTTGCCATGCATAGAATAGACATAGAAACTGTTGAGTACAAAATTATTTTCATTTGAACCTCACTTAGGACTCAATAACTTTGATTAGGTGTAATTGGATGTGACAACAACAGTCTATGCAAAGAGATGCCATGTGTAAAGTATCTTTCTACGATTGTTCTAATGCTGCCGCACAATTTAGAATTTCCCTTGAAATAGTAAGATATGTAATTATGTAAATTTCTAAACGTAGGAATTGCAGTTTCAAAAATCTTACCCCTGTTGTTGTTATTAATATACTTAGTATGTGTTTATCAACTTGAATTTATGCCTTGTTCAGAGAGACTCTTAAGTGCATTGTTCCTATACACAAATATGATTTATTAGATATATATTGTTTTGTAGTTTTATCAGCGGGAAGTTAGAATGGGAAATAAAAAGGAACAAAAAACAAAAATAAACAGGAAATTATTTTTAGTAAACTGTCATACGCTTTTCCACGATTTTCGAATGCCTAAGAGCGACGAATGCAAACATACGGAACTGACTGAAGCTAAAAATAGCTGGATAAGTGCATTGACATCAAATCCGTAGGGTGGAACACGCACAAAAGACCGCGGCAATGCGACAACGATGACGACGGCAGCCACATGAAGATCATGAGCAACTCGCTGAGAGATCAACTGGAAATAGCCCAGACTGATAGACAGACTTGAGGAGGACGTATGCCCCATCGTTTAAAAATAGCGTCAAACAACTTTACGAAAATAGCCACAAAGCAAACGCCAAGTTGTGCTAATTATTGCTATGCATATTATATATATTTCATTTTAACAAACTATTGTTTTCCAATTATTCATTTCGGCTACATGAAGCTGAGTTCAGTTCAGTTCAGTTCGGTTCGCTTCAGCGTGAGCTGTGAATTACCATAATTATGAATAAATAACTTGCCCGCAACATAAATCACTAACCCCAAATATAAAGTAAGAAAAAAAATAAAAGAAAAAAAAAAACACTTACACGACGTATCGCCGATGTTTTCTGCGCATTACAATTTACACCTTAATAAATTATCTAATAACGTTAAGCTGCCAAACGACTCCGGGTTTGTAATTTGAAGATTACGCGAAAGAATGTTGCAAATCTGCTTAAAGGCAACTCGATCGAAAAGACAGCAATCGAGAAAATGAATTAAGTAATCGTAACGCAACACTGCCCTGCATTCTTGCATGAAGACATCAATTACAAAGTAAACACGAGAATAATATAATTTTATATATAATATATATGTAATTTACATACATTCATTAAAACATTACAAGGAAATAAAAAATGAAAAAAAAAAGTTATGATTATTTTTTGGCTTAAAAAAAACAAAATTGTTTTTCTTTTTGAGTCTTGCTCTCCTTAGGCAACATAAATTTATCTAAAGCGCAAAGTTAATAAATTTAAATAAACGTGAAACGTGACAGCAAGTGTGGGAGCAAAGAAATACAGAGACGCGCATTACGCATCGCAACAATTCTGCGCCAAAGTATTCTGTTCTGATATTTGGTATTTATACGTTTTTTCTCATAATCAATTTAATTGTTGAATATCGTTGAATTGATATGATATTGTGAATGTGAATATGTAAATTCTGCCATGTTTGAAAATATAAAACATGTCTGTGTTGGACAAAAATTTCAATAATTTTAAAAAGAAAATTCAATAAAACTAATTTGTCATTTTATGCAATTTTTTATTATGTCTGTGTAAAAGTGATAAGAAGTTTACTGCAGGGTAATTAAATTTTTCACATCTAAATCTCTTTTTAAACGGCTATCTCTGCTCAATTTGTTAGCAATTAATTGATGCTACTTTATTAAAAAAAAAAAAAAGAAAAAAAAAGATATGCCTGTCAACGAACTTTTTTTTTTTTGTTGATAACATCATTAACTTAGTAAAGCTTTTAGTTTATAATGAATTTGGTCAACTTTTCGTTAACTAATTACCCTATTGGGGTTTTAATATTGTTAAACAAAATCAAGCCATTGAAAATTAAATTTTGAAAAGTTTCGAAACTTTTTAATTAATTTCCGTTGAATTCTAATTAATTTTAGCTATTTGATTTTTATACTTGTTTTATACTCCCGTTTAACAAGTTTCCACAGTGGGAAATTAACTTATAGGCTGCTGTGCCAGACAGCCTAATTAAAAAAGATTATTTTGCTTTAAAATTCAATTTGGAGACAATTTGGAAGCAAATAATTATCAGATTATTTAGAAAGTAAAATCCGTTTCTCTATATCAGCAGCAATGATCTAAAATTCAAATTGCAGTAGCATTAACAGAGCATCACTGTACTGTTTTGTGTAAGACTGTACATGTTTTAAAATGAATCAGAGAGACACATGTGTGCACTTTAATGAAATATATAACACATTGCTGCCTAAGTTCAAGATTACTTACTTGAAAATTGTTTTCATATTCTCAATATGAACACATTAACTCGAGAAGACTTCACCGCCGTTGTCTAAATTTGCTCTTCGCTTCAATTAAAGTTCCATTAACGTTACGCGTCACACACAATTATTAAAATTACCATATATGCATGCGTGCTGATGGCATAACTAGTGGACACAGTCATCCCCAAAAGCCATCGACGTCATCAGCAGCAAACACTCAAAGAATGTGTTCCGCTTACGAAAACGTAGAACATGTGATTATGTTATAGTGGAATTTATGTACATACAATGTGTATATCAGACAATAGTTGTATGAAGCTTGTCGTGCAACAATGCATGGAGTATTATATATACTTTCTAATTTTTTATTAATTGCAAATAATGCAGAAATTTTAAAAGACGCAAATACAAAGATAATCATGCATATTAAAGAATTTCAGTTAATTACTGTAATATATCGAAAAACGCATTTAAATCAAATAGGAATTTTTAAAAAGAAAGCAATTCCATTCTGCAATTTTTCTGTTTCTGTATTTCAAGCAAAAATCGTATTGTCACTGAATACCTCTGCTCATCGCTGGACATTGGCATTACCTTGTAAAATGTTGCAACAAAATTCAGTAATTTATTTTGCTTGGCATTTCTTATGGTCTTCTTCTTACACTTCGCTATACACTGCCTAGGCCGCCAAAGTGTGATTAATTAAACGCACTTAGACTGTCGGTCCATTACAATGTATTTCTTGTATTTGTTTTTATTTTTTTTTTTTTTGAACAAAAATACAAAACGAACACACGATGATATTGACACTCTCTGATAGAATGTCCAAAAGAAAAGACATTCTTACATTATGCGGCATAAGACAGACATTTAATAATAATATATCATATATTATAAAATGAGTTTCTTGTATGCCAAATGGTAAATCTTGTGGGTGGAGTCGTTACAAGCTTCTCGTGTCGCCGCTGTTGTCACAAAGATTGATGAGTTACGAGTTGCTGTGTTTATCCAAGTGGCGAACATAATTTATGCCAGACGTGACGATTTCTTCTTTTGCTGTTGCCATTCGAAGATCACGTTGGGAATTATCGTGTAAAAGGGTGCTTTAACAATTTAACATAAAAATTATTATTATTTTACGCTTACGCATCTTAACGTTAGATGCTGCTGCACTAGGTTAGCTTGACTTTGCGCAGTAACCGAGTAAAGGTTTCACAAGAGAACCCAGCAGCAGACAGTTTACGCAAAGTGATTTTCAATTGTTTCAATTTTTATATTTTTTCTTATATTTTTTTATATGTATAATATTTTTTTTTTTTGAATATTTTTTTTTATGCGCAACAAAGTCCATTATATGTCACGTATGATGATGTGCTAATAGCGAAAACACTTAAGGCAGACTATAGCCAAAGACATAAGTGAAATCGTCCGTACGTATAATCAATGGATCAGTGGTGAAAATCCTGAAATGTGCTCCAGCTTTAGGCACAACTTTCTTTTTATATCTGCTACTTATTTGGAGCACACATCTATATATGTAGCATATAGCTCGTTGAAATTTGTGTATTTGAATATGTATATGTGCAAAGTATATACATAAATCACCCACGGTGACGGCGCCGACGACGACCAAATTTCTTAATTAAGAGTCTGGCGCTCTTTCGTAAAACTAGGAAAACTGTAACACATCGCATATGGCTAAGATTTTTATTTCATACCATAATCGATTGGATGGGTTTCTAAATTTGCTTATACACAGCAGTTTACTTTATGTTAAGTTGTGAAAGTTCAAATAAATCTCCATAAAAAAAAAAAAAAAAAAAAAAAGACGAATAAAATTATTTTTGCAGCTGTGCTAAAATGGCAACACACTTGAAATGCATTAATCGACATCTTCTAAATATTTCATATTCGCTGGCATATGCAGGATCTTTGCTAGCAACTTGGTATCGATATTTTGAAAATTGGCGCCCATCCAGACAATCTTCATAAGCTGACCATAATAAAATTCACAATCTTGTCTTGCATCAATTGACACACGTTTTTTGCCAAAAACATATTGAGGCAATTTCAATATTTCGGTATTGTCATCATGCTGACACGAATTGGATAAGAAATAATCACTTCGTTTGTTGAAAGTTCGATATTCGACATTCGCTGAGACGTTCTCATTATTGCTTAAAGAACTCTCAGTATCGCTGCTAGCATAAATTGGCGTCGGTTCAAGCTCCATGAGGTAGGGCTTTTGTAGATCGAGTTTTGAAATGTTTTCCATCTCGAATAAACTTAAATCTGAATCGGACATCAACTGAACCTTTTGCTCAATGCGTGGCAGCTTCGAGGTAAATCGCTTTTGCATATGCCCATAAGCGATCATCCGGGATGACTTTCCGGACTTTGGGAAACATTTGTTGACTGGCTGTTTGATGATCCTGTCGAATCCTATGCTGCGGTTGTCGTTTGCATCAAACCATTTCTTAAACCATTGCACGAATTCGAGATTATCATAAAAGCGGCCCTTCACCAAACGTTGTATCGGAATCGTCTTGTTCACGCGCAGCTTTTGAAAAGCCAATTGCAATTGTTTGAAGTTGTGTATGAACTCGTGCTCCAGATTTGTATGGAACTTAATCGAACGCATGTTGATCGCTCCTGGGTAAATTTGGTGCAACAACTGACAGTAGGGTGAGCCAATGCAGAGTTCTTCGATTCTCTTGAAGTCGGACTGTAAATTGGTATTGATCCAAGAGAGGATTTCGGCACGTGATGGGTTTGATTTGCTATTCGCCGTTTGAAACACATTCTTTGCCATTTTTTTTTTACTGTTATATGCTACGTTTTATTTATTGCTTTCTTTTTATTTTTTTTTTTTTTGATCTTTTTTTTTATTCAATATAATTTAACTGTGAATGCAAGCAGAATGAACGGCATTATAAATTAATGTATGAAACGTCATACATATGCGAACTAGATTCATATGACAGTCGGTGGTGTAGGTTTCCTCTTTATTGACAACCTATGCACATAAACTAATCTAAAGCTGAGTAAAGTGAGCAACATTTGAGTACGTTCTAATTCAATTAATTTGGGAGTTATCGCAGTTGAAATACAAATGCAGACGCATGGAATATTATGACGGTGTTGGCATTGACAATAGGGGATCGGAAAATGCAGGCAAACAAAATATGAGCAGTAAATCAGCAAATAAGCGCCTGAACAAAGAGAAAACTAAAAAGAAAGAAAGAAAGAAAAAAAAAAACGGAGCTAAAATTGCGACCTTTGTCTGCATGCCTGACTCTGTGTCAATGAACTTGAGCGTGTGAGAATGTAATTATCAATATACAAATGACAAACAACAATAACAGCGACAGACAGACAGACAGACGGACAGCATACAATATGAGCAGCAAGAGCTTTATAAACAAAAAATAATAAAAGAAAATCTTCCACTTCTATATGTGCAAAGAATGCATCTTTGTGAAAAACAAAAACAAGAAAATGCATCGCATGTGGCAAACATGCACAGCACAGCATTAAAATTTTGTTGCAGGCAGGGCTCCCTATATTTTGTATCTTCTTTTTGCTTTCGAAAGGGATTGTGCACAATTGTACAATTGTTCTGCTTTATGCGCGCTTTGATACCTAAAAAAAAAAAAAATTAAAAACAACCCAGAGAGCACATATTTGATTGACATAAGGAATTATGCAAACGGCATAAACGTAGCCTGCTTGGGAAACGAGAAAGAAAAGCAGAAGTAGCGAAACGCATGAATGCCGAAATTAAGATTTTCAACAAACGAACAAAATCGAAGAGAAAAATTAAGCAAACAAATGCTGGAAATCAACAGATCGGCTATCGACGATCGACTACAACTGAGCAGGTTAATGGCTTTTCTATTGCACGAAACTTGGTATTTCTGCAAAAACTATATTCGAGTATTTACGTAAAGACCTGTTTAACTTTTTAGGGCTTTTTTTTTCTTATTTTTTTTATTTTTTGTAAGAAAACTATTTAGTATTCTTTTACTGTTTGCGTTTTTAGTATTCTTGCAGCATATGCATTGCCTATGCCAAAGACCAAGCAGAAGCAGAAGCAGCTAAGCATGAGGCAACCATGATGGACCGTGGCAACGCTTCTGCCTAAATAAACTTATAAACTTATGCAAACATTGTTTGGTGCACATATGCTTCATAATTGTTGTTCTTGTTGTTGTTGTTGTTCCTACTCTTCTAAACACAGACTTAATGCTGTCCCGTTATTAACCTCGAATGTTTACTTTATATAAACTTTATCTGTTGCTTCCCACAAAAATGAAAAAAAAAAAAATATTGTTTGTCTCTAATGCCATTCATCGGGGCGTTGTTAGCCCCAATGATCGTGAGCATTTCTATGCAAAGATCTTGGCCTACAGCAGCAAAAGAACCATATTACACAGCATAATCTGCCACACATGTGTTACCCAAATTGTTAAGGATACGCAAGGTATTCACCAACGTGGCAACTTACCATAAATTTTAGTTTGTCTTTTAATGTTTCTGTTCTGCAAATATATTGCCCTTTTTTTCTACCAGTATCTTTAAATATAATTCAACTGCCTTCAGTTTTGATGTATGCTTCAAAGAATCTGTTCCTTGTTTCTTTTCTGTTGTTTACGTATGCCTCTCAGTCTACTTTGTTGCCTGTTTTCAAATCACATGCGTATGTGTGTGCTTTTTTTTTTTTTTTTGGTTTTTTATATCAATAACAATATTATTCTATAACAAACAATATAGGGGGAAAATTGTAGCTACACCCCGCGGTACTGCGATTGCAAAAGCTTTGGTACTTTTTCATATATGTATTTTTTTTTTAATATTAGCCACATTTTTCCAAATTCATAAACTTTGCTTGGAACCTGTCATGCGGAGTTTATTTTTTATTTTGCCCATTTAAGCATAAAACTTTTATTGATTTCGTTGTTTAAAAAAAAAAAACACAAAAAAAACCGAAGTCTTAACACTTACCTTGCATAGTGCAACGCCGGTGTCCAATCGATCCATGAAATTCTCAGCATTGATCATTAACTCTGGATATAATGTGCTCAGCCATTCGGCCAGGTCCTCCTTCATGGCCTCCAGGTACTCCTCGCTCGACTTGAATGGCCTATAAGGTCGCGCTTCGAGCAAAGCCATCGTTTTTAATTCGTTTATCGTTTATAATTCAAATGAAAAATAAAAAAAAAAATAAAAAAAACCGCACTGAAATTTCTGTTCACTTCTGTCGACTGCTAAGAGCTTCTCGTATTGCACTTTTTTTTTTTTTATTTTATATTTTATAGGATTGATCACTCGTAATTAGCCACCGTTAATTTATAAATGTACGATAAGACACAATATAAATTTTGTTTCATTTGGATATTGACAAAACATTTACAAAAGGAGAAAAATCGAATAGGTTGCTGCAATTTGCTGTTTTCTTTTTTAATATTTTCAGAATTGTCTATTCAGGGTTGCCTTCAATAATTCTTGAAGTGGCTTCGATTGTTTTTTGATTGCGCGTTTTAACATTCATTTCGTTGATTGTAACAAATTACTTTACTCAGTTTGGTAAAGTTTTGCTCTGCACAATGTCATCGTTTTCATTAAAAACCATGCACTTCTTCGTTTCGATTCTTATTTTAAATATTGGCTCGGTTGCGACTTCATTAATAGGTAATATCTGCAAAGACAAAAACAAAAACAAATCCAGTTTAAACTCTGCAACTCACACGAAATAAAAATATTGCGAAATTATTTTGAAGTTATGCATTTATTTTCGTTTTTATTTGCACATATTGATTTAATATTTTTTTACAACAGTACCCAAGCTGGAACTTCTACGATTACAATGTTTTAGCTTTTACTCTGTAAGCCATTTTGAGTAACTGTTTTTTTGTGAATCGTCGTTGCACGCTAAGCCAAACTGTAATTTTTGAAAGCTTATTTGCGGTGGCTGGCGCTGCATTCCACAAATAAAGCTCAATCTGTTTTTCCGCAAGAATTTCATACTCATGTCAAAGTCATTCATTTATAAACAAAAAAAAAAAAATTATCCAACAAAAAAGCAGTTAAAGCCAAAAATTTATTGTATAAAAAAAAATAACCATCGAATATAAATTGCAAAGAAAAATGCAGGTGGCAATAAAAAATATCTGCATAATTGAGCAACACCCAGAAGTCAGGCAAGGCTGCGGTAAAAGAAACAAAGCCAAATTATATATATACATATATGTATGTATATTTTTGCAAAAATACCAACATGCAAATGCACAAAGAATTAAAGCTGACATTGAATACGTGACCGGGAAATTGATTATTAGTCGAAATAATTTAAACAAAAGGATTTCAATCATACATAGTGAAGACAAAGTCGAGGACATTATTAAATATGTTTGCGGTTTTTTTTTTCTTCTTTATTTTTGTGTGTGTTTGAGTAAGTAACGATCTGACAGCGAACAGAAATTCATGCGATTGACAACACTCGAAAATAAAAACAACAACAGTAGCAACAATAGTGACAATAGTCACAATAAAAATAAACAGTTTTAAGGAGCGTCTAGACATATCGATTTAAATCGGTCAAAAAAGCAAAAACAATATAAACAAAAATTATTGCTACACTAGACGCGAATACATTCTGGCCTTCGGGTGCTGACATGCTTACTGTTACATATATTTTTTGTTGTTGTTGTTGTTGTTAATGTGTATGTGTGTGCAACGATGCGTGTGCTGGCAGTCATGTTAAAATTTCAATCTTTCCATTCACAACTCATAGCTCATATGTTTCGGCACTTTTCAACCATTTTTTTTTTCTTTCTTTCTTTTTTTTTTTTTTTTTGCAACTATTCACAACAATCATCATCATCATCATCGTCATCATGTAGCATGTAGTGGCTCATACAGCGACTGAAATTTTAAATAGTTTCACAAGTGCCTGCAGTCCCGTAACATAATAACACTCAAATGAACACTTTAATAAAGTAGGCCTAAAGTAAGTAAAGACCCAAATTGCACTGACAACAAACTCAAAGGTAACCATGCTGGAGCATATACATACATACATACATATGTATAACATACATACAACATGAAACTAAGCAAGGTTGTTGTTGCCGTCATAACCTTTGTTGTTATTTTTGCATAGTCTATAAATCGCAACGATCGATAAATTTGAACACAGCAACTAACACAACCAGCAACAATAAGCATATAATACCAATAATGCATAATGACAAAACAAAAAATAAAAATAAAAAAAAAACAAAAAAGAGGAAAAAACAATGGATGAAGAAAAGAAAACCAAACCAAACAAAACAATAGAAAAGAAACAGCAAAAGCAAACAATCAACACAGCATTTACAAATTAAACACCTTGAAGTCTCTTTGTAGATACAAATCAAAGCATTGCACTGCTTTTCATATACCAACGAATGTATATATGTTATGTAGGTATGTACTTCCATACATACCCCTACCCCTACCCATACCCATACCCATAACCATCATACCGCTGCCCATGCCCATTGACTGACGTTAGTTCTGCGACATTAGTACTATCTCAACTTCAGTCGGCACACAATACCTGTCGATTTCCATTATTGCCAACAGGCAAACAACAAATTAATTAGCAAAAAACAATAAATAAAACACACAGCAACTCTTCTAGTGCTAGTCAAGACAATTAATTACGAATACGGTTTCAAATTCATATCCGAATTCGTAAAGCCTCTTCCACTAAAAAAAAAAAAAAACACTCAACAAGGTTACCAACTCGTTAAATGACCACTTTTTATGGCCATCCTCGACAGCATTTATTTAACATGTGCCATTTAAAGTACAGTAAATAATTTATTATTATTATTTATCACGCTGAATATATGACGAAAACAAGGTCCACCCCCACAGCAAACGACCTCTGATGCATTTTGAAAAAAAAAAAAAAAAAAAACAATGCTGTGTTTAACAGTTTAGGAAATCTTTGGCAAAGTTTATATGTACATATAAGTATATGAGTAAGAATATGCATATGCATATGAGTATCAGTTTAAGAAAAGCATGACAACTTTCGCCATAAGAAATTAGTTAAGTGTATATGGCAGTTGATGATATATGTCTTGGTAATCGATACGTGTTATATGGTCTTGAAGAGGCGCCTGCTTGGTTTCTAGTCAAAGCCTAAACTAAGACGCAAAGAACTTGAATGTTTCGATATCAGAGCACAATGAAAAATATAGACGAAGTTGGGTGCAGTTGCCAACAAACCCTGAGACAAAAGTGAACGGCGCTAGATTCACTTGAGACTTTGAGACACTCAGATGCGGTATGCAAACTCATATTAGACATGGCACAGACTACAATGGGCCAACCCAAAGCAATCAAGCAGCAGACAGAACTCGAAAAAATGAAACTCCTTAGTTTCTGATGTTAGTCATTTGAAATTAATATGTATAATACGCGACTTATGAATAAACACAAATGTTTAATTTATCGCCGGCTTTGTAGATTTCTATGTATGTTTGAAGTTTGTTTTGATTTTTTTTTTTTGATTTTCGCTTTTTTTGTTTTGTTTTGTTGTTGTTTTTTTTTTTTTTTGTTGATTAGTTTCTTAAAAGCGAACAACAACAAATTATACAGACAAGTTAAGAATTCAAACCAGAAACGCAACTTAAGCGACAATGCGTGGGTTTTTGGCTTTTTCTTTATTTTATACTTATTTTGTATATATACATATATATATATATATATGTATTGTTTTGTTTTGTTTTTGTTTTTTTGTTTTTTTTTTTTTGCTTTTAGTAACTTCAAATGTTTTGATTAAACTTGAAATGACAACAACAAAAGTTGCTCATGCCAAATGCTTTAGCTGCGGATTATATTGCTGCTGTTGTTGTTGTTGTTTTTATTGTTGTTGATTTTGTTTTTATTAATATTGTTGTTGAGCAACAGCAAATGGCCAAAGTGTGGGTTGCCTCAGACAGTCTAAGGCATGTACCAGAAGCTAAAAATGTGCTTATTTTAATGATTTTTCTTTTTTCCTTTTTGTTTTTTTTTTTTTTTAATGCAATGACAGTGTAACCAAGCAACAGCCAACAGCAATTAAGCTCAGCGCAAATATTTTTATCTTTTGTCTGCCTTTTTTTTTAAGAGTTTTTTTCAGAGTTAAACAGCAACCAGAAATCAACACACAAAAGTCAAAAGCAAAATAGAACAAGAGTGAAAAAAAAAACCAATACAAAACTCGCTCACAATTGTATTAAGTCTATCTGCATATATAACCAAAAATGTCAACCCTGTTATCCGCAAATGATCGAAATCGACAGCAGCAGGTTTTTTTTTTTTTTATTAAAAAAATAAGGACATGTACAGATTTGTGTTTTTTTTTTTTTTGTCGCATGAAGATATATGTATTTTGAAATATTGTGAAAATTTGACTAACATTTATTAATTGTAGCAATAATTCCTTTTAAAGCTATTGAATTCATTCAATATGTATTGTTGTTTAATCTTAATTTACGTAGAACCCTTGATCTTTGGTCAAACA
>JBAMBQ010003640.1:0-25635 GCA_037044495.1 Stegana nigrithorax
TAATTTTGCAGAGAAGGCCAACAAGCATAAGTATGTAGATTCCAGTAGCCAATGTTTATTTAAATCTCAAGAAACAAAAGGTGTTTGTGAGTATGCAAAATACCGCTAATTATTTTATTTTATTTGTGTGTCAAGCATGCGGCTTTAGAACGTCAAGGCGAGGTCAAAAACAGAAGGCATCCCTGAAAGGGTAACCAGCAAAAGCTGAAAAAGTGCAAATGCTGGCTATGACTTTTATTACATGTATGACCTATGTTAAGTAATTGCTCCAATAAATGCCATTCACTGCTGTTTTTCATTATGGCTTCAAAGCGCGGGTGCGTGCGTGACGTAGCACTTAAAAGAGTCAATATTAAGTGTTTAGGGTAACAATTACATTCAAAAGTACTACGACCCAATTTGAACCGGTTTGTTATTTCAACCATTGAAACAGTTTTTGCTGTTGCTGTAGCAGTTTCACGTCTCATCTGTCTTACTTTCACGTCACTTTTTGCACAAATCAAGAGGGAAAAAATGGAAAATCTTCACAGTTATAACTTTTGAAATGTAAAACATGTGGCTTTACTTATAGATTGTTGACAATTTGTTGTGGTTTCTGTTGTTGTAAGTCTTTACACACTGATCTTATGTACATGAGCATAAGTTTTACAGCGCCAAAATCTCCAATCGTCAATGTTCCAAAACTAACAGCAACGATAACCGGACAAAATCACCGTAACGCTCGATGTCCGATTATGGGATATTTCGCTATATAAACAAGTATACATAAAGAATGTTAGGTTACATATTAGAGTTCGCAAACTATCGAACGTGCCATCAAATCTACCGATATTTTCGCACCATCGTGACTATCGATAGTATTTATATTAATTTCTGATCCCAGAATTGTTTTCGTGCTATTGATAACATCGAATAATACCATTGTTTTAGTGATATTGTCATTTCTTCAAATGCGTTTGATTTTGAAAAAAATCATATATTTGGCGATTTAAAAAGTACTTGTGGTTTCTTAACATGATGGTGTTGATACCCATATATTGTGTAACACTAGTCAAAAGAACAGTGTTTTTTTTTTTTTTTTTTTTGTGAAGACAGTTCTATATTTCGTTGCTGGTGTAGAAAGGTATGATAATTTAAAAATAAAAAAATACCTGAAGAAATATGCTATTTGCTATAAAAAGGGTAAAAGTACTATAAAAACATGCTGAAAATGTATGCGGTTTATGATGAGGATGCTGTGAAAGAACGCCGGACCCAAGAGTTGTTTGCTCGTTTCAGTTCCGGAAGTTTCCTTGAGAGCACCTCGATCTCGATACAACTTTTTACATGAGCAACAAATTACAGAATTGTCCTCACAAAAAATGTAGCCGGAAATTTCACCTTTCAATAACGTGTTCGTTTGACACAATCAGATTAGTGATGTACGATTTATGGGTATCAACACCTTCAAAAACTGCGGAAACTTTTTTAGTCACCCAATATAACTACATATGCATAGAAAAAACTAATAAATAAAAACTAAAGAAAATAAAATAATACAAAAATAAAAAAAAAGTCAACACCATTACTTTCTCTGCGATTAAAAGAAAAGACAGACAAATACTTTTGACAAGCTAGACACGCAGCCAAATTTGGTTGAAAAACAAAAAACGCAAAATCAGACGAACGAGTTAGACCCATGTAAGAGATGGCAGCGACTGCGCATTTATGTGCATATTTTTATTAGGTTCTCGTGACTAAACTTAGAGAATAACTCACCTCATATAAAATCAAACACGACAAACTTAAGCCCAAATATAAAGAAAAATATGAGATAAGCTTTGATTTATCACAAGCAAACATACTGAACTCCTATACAAACATTCCTGATGTCTCTGATTACCTTCCGTCGCCTCTTTACTTTGAAAGGAACTTCTCGGTGAGAATACCTTCAAGGCAAGAGTGGCGCGAGGGTGATCCCTCACCAAACGTCCCGATCAAGATATACACAGACGGATCAAAAATGGATACCACTGTAGGATCGGGAGTCTTTTGCGAGCTGCTTTCAACCTGCAAATCCATTAAACTAATGGATCACTGCAGTATTTTCCAAGAGAATATCCGGTAAGGATATCTGCATCTTATCAGACAGCCAGGCTACCCTAAAATTCCTGGATTCTCCGTAAACAACATCTAGGAATGTATTAGATTACTTTCGATCTCTTAACGAGATGGCTACCCAACTCTGCATTAGCCTGTGCTGGGTTCCCGGCTAAAAGGATATTCCAGGAAATTGTAGGGCCGCCCAACTTGCAAGGGACTGGACCAATCTGCCACATCACCAGGAACATAGAGCGTTTGAGTATTCCACTAGTTACTTGCAAACTCCTCGCCAGGGAAACACTAATCAAACTCACCAACCAAAGGTGGAATAGTGCTTTTACCTGTGATATAGCCAGGCAAACGTGGCCGAGGCTAAACCAAAGACTATCTAAGACCATAATCAAGTTAGATAGAACTCAACTGAGGAACTCTAACAGGGCACTGTCTAATAGGAACTCACTTTTCTGCACGTGCCCAGCTCTAACCAAAAGGAGAACATGTTTCCTAGGATCTCCTTTCCTTCAAAGAATAGACAACCTATACTAACTAGGGATAAATAACCTGGTTCACTTTATTAAAGGCTCTAAATGGTTTCTGGTTTTTTTTTTTTTTTAATAAAGGTAATTAAAACAATAAGCATTCTTACGCTTTTTTTAATGTTGATGTTTAATTAAATTTGCACGCAAAACAAAAACAACATTTCACAATGTTTCACATAATTATTACACATTTACGCATCTATTCTGATGCATGGGTAAAAAAGTGGTAAATTTAAGACAGTCGTAAAAGTTAAATCTAAAAATGGGAATTCTCATAGAAGCATTCATAGCATAAAAGTTTTTGTGTTAAAAAAAGCTCTTTTGTGTGTTTCAAGACCAGAAAGTTGAGTGACAAGTGCTTCTTTATTATGCAAATAACAAAGAAACAAGACGCAAAAGTAAGTATTTGATATTTATTTATAATTTATAGCATTTATTAATGCTTATTGTCTTACGATTGCACTTCTTGTGGTACTTGTAATAATCATATTTCAAACTCGAGTACGTTGCCTTTGTCCGTCAACGCTACAGGAGTTTGTCGCTAACGTCGGTCACAGCATATTTTATACTGACCTACTTGCACTCTGTGTGGTCGATATTGTTGGAATTGCACTTTGTAGATCAGCACTTTGCCGCCACAACAGCGACGCGGCATGTGCAAGGCGAAGTGTAAGAATTTTAAGTTATATTAATATTCATCAAGAAACTCAATCATTCAGAACTTAAAGGCATATGGCCTAATAAAATATTTTAATAAAAAATTATTCATATTTTTTATTTATCGGGGGTTTTTAAACAACGTTAGTAAAAATAATTTATATTTTTATTGGAGTTTTTTAACAAGTTGAAAAACATAATTTATATTTTTTTCTTCAAATACCCCATCAAACATAAAATTCTGCAAATTTTGAGGTCTGCGGTTCGATTCATCGTGGCGGTATGGAAATTTTAAAAATTTCAAATTTCAAAATATTGACGTCATCGGTGTGGGTGTCGGTATTGTATAGATTTCATACCGAAGATCCCAATATCTAGAAGATAGATATTAACAATGTCAAAAAGAACTGCATCATCTTTGATAGGAATCTTACACCTAAAGTATACATTTTACTTTTTTCTGGTGTTAATCGAAGAAAACAAAAGTCATAGGATATTTTCAGAAATGCAGGCTGTGTTATTACACAGTTTTGAATTCTGTTTTTGAGTCAAGCGTAAGAAAAGAAAATTTTTTCGTAAATAATTACATAAATAAATAATTATAGAAAAACCATTACTTTTCACTTATAACGTACCCGGTTATAACGAAACATTTTCAAAAGTACGAGCTTTATTTCTAATAAACTATGGAAATTTTTCCGCTCATAACGAACAAATTTGCATGAAAAATTTGTTTAATTTCGCTTTCAACAAACCAAAAAGTGGCACTACGAACAAAAATTAATATTTTTGCGATAGCAACACTATAGCACACATTGTTTTATTTTTCGTATTTTCTCGATTCCGTGATTTTCCCTAAGGTTAATGTTTGTGTGAAGACGATGTTGAAAATGCAGCTGTAAATTAAAAAGTTATAAGATGGACTGAAATCAAAGAAAGTGTTTATCTTTTAAAGAGAGACATGAAATAATAAAACGCTTACAACAAAGTGTAAATCAAAAGCAATTATGCCAAGAAATAGACCTCAGCAAGTTAACAATTTCTCGACCACTTGGCTCAAGTGGAAATATATAAGTATAAATTAAGCTGATCTAATTTAAAATAACTGATTTTTTATAAACTAATTTTTGTATACTAAAATATTTGCTTGCAACCTAACCGTATATAAAAAGACTAGTAAAACCTGCAGACGTTACCCTGTCACAGACCGCTTTCTATGTTTCAAATTATTAGCATGTATTGGTAGAAAATTTTGTTTGGTCATGGTCATTGGTCTGTCATCAAGCAAATCGTTCAATGCCTACGAAAAGAGCATAAGCACTTTTTTCGTGAGTATAATTACAACAATTCAGTGAAATTTCTGTTCTTGTTGTATTACGAAATGTATAAACAGATATACGAAATGAATAAACACTAATTACAACCGTACTAATTAAACTATTACAGCCGTAGTTACTAACTATTTTAATAAAAAGTATCTTATCTCTTAAGTTGGAACCAACCCTACACACCCACAAAATTTTTTCAAATCGGTTTGGCGGCTTTAGAGATTAACGTATTTCAACATCGTGTCACTGCAATTTTATAGATTAAGTTAAAAAAAATTACAAACCTAACGGTTGACACATTCTTGCGAATTTTTTAGAAAAATTTTTTTCTAAAAAAAATATTGGCAGTACCATGCACACAAATTATAAACAAAATACGCTACTCATAAAGAGTTTGAAAAAAAAATATATATACATTCACAAATTTTGTGTACCAAAAAATGGTGCAAATGTATGTAACGCAGAAGGAGGCCCCACAAAGTATATAAATTCTTGATCAGCATCGATAGGTGAGTCGATCTAGCCATGTCCGTATGAACGCACGGATATCGGAAACGGTAAGACCTACAATCACCAAAGACTCGAAGACTCTGCCAATCCATAGGCATAACGAGTTTATTTTTTTTTTTCGATATTCGACCTATAACGTATAGCTGCCATAGGAACAATCGGCCAAAAACCCAGAATAAGTAACAAAATTTGCTTTGTTTTTCCAGATATCTTTACCAAATTTTGGATTTAATAGCTTTAGCTAATGTCCAATTACATATATTAATATTATATAAACAAAATTTACTGAGAAAAACTTTTTTGTTTATTAAGATATCATTACCAAATTTTGGATTTAATGATTTTAAACAATATGCAATCATATTCTTGACTATGACAAATATCGGTTTACTATAACATATAGCTGCAATAGGAACGACCGGCCGAAAAATGCCTTTTACTAAAAAAAATTTTTTTTTTTTTAAGGTATATTTTTCCTTACATAATGAATACAAAATATTAAAGCAACAAAAAAATATATTCAGTTTTGGATTGGGTACAGGGTTTTCCATAGTCGGTTACGCCCGACTATAGTCCTGCCTTTCTATTTTTTTAATTAAAATTTGGTATTATCGATAAGAAACAAAAAAGGTGCTTTTTCTTATTTTTTCTTCTTCTATGTTATAGAAAACCGATATTTATCAGATTCGGGTACAGTCCGAATTCGATAATCCGAAACTCGCTAATCTGAAAAATCCAATAATCCGAATGGTTATTTTCTAGCATTGGATACTCTGTAATCCGAATTAATTGCAATCCTGTAATCTGAATTAATTGTTTTCCTTATATTTTCAGTAGAATTCAACAGCAACAGCAAAGCCAAAGCAATAACAAAAAATACAATGTTGGATAATTGCTTTCTTGTGAATGCAAAGTGACAACATACTTTTTCGTCAAACACTGAGTGTCTAAATTTTGTCATTTTTTGTAATTAATTGGATGTTAGGGGCCAAAAATTAAAATTTTTATATTTTTAGAAAACTTAACAATTAAATGTTTAAACTTTTCATTTTTCATTTTCTTAAATAAAATTTCATGTATTAAAACAATCTAGTAATCCGAATAATTCAATAATCCAAATTGGGCCTGCAATCATTATATTAAACTTTTAAATTAGAATTTGATAACGATATCTCAAGAAATAAAAAAGTTTCTTAGTAAATGTTGTTTTTCGGCCTATCGTTCCTATGGCAGCTATATGTTATAGGTTGAATATCGAAAAAACAAAGAAAACTCGTTAAGCCTATGGATTAGGAGAGTCTTCGTGCTAAATTTGGTGTATGTAGGTATAACCGCTTCCGAGATCCGTTTGTTCTTACATACGGACATGGTTAAATCAACTCGACTTTCGATGCTAATCAAGAATACATATACTTTTGGGGTCTGCCACTCCTCTTTCTACCTGTTACATACATTTGCACAACTTTAATATATCCTTTACCATTTTTTGGTACAGGGGATAAAAATATTCAAAACAACAAAATAATGTCAACAATAGATATAAAAGCACGAAACAGCAAAGAAAATAGAAAGTTCTTTTTGAACAAAGGTATGTAACAATTGCCTTAGCAACAAATGTGCCATTTATGTATGTATGTGTATCTTTACCTTATATATCGGCAGGCAGCACGCTCGCGCACTCGTCACTTTATCACAAGTGTCATTTTGATCTCGCTTGCACTTGTTATTGAATTAGTTCTGCTGTCCTCTGCCAGTAAGATTTTTGACGAGAGAGAATTGTTTTGGTGAGAGGGAACTTACAAGAACCATATGAAAATCTCTTCGAGATTGTTCGCAATGTCAAGAAATTTTCATGTAAAAACGACTCTTTCATACGGGATGATAAGAGAGCGCGACTGCGGATTTTTGCTATAAAGTATCACTGCAAGCGTCAAATGTTGCAGCAACATTTACTTTTAATGTTGCAAAGTAATACACTTTTATTGCGATTTTGTTGTTTTTGTATATATATATATATATATATATATATATATATACATTTTTATGTCAATTGTCTCTTGTCTCTTTTAACTTTGGTTGAAAGATTTTGATTTTAAAATTTTCTTAAGATATTTTCTTTCAGCTTAGCTCAACGCATTTTGCTATTGAATATCGCGAACTATCGATAAATTAAGAAAAAACGGAAACAGTTATAGAAGTATCCAGTTATAGTGATTCCCACAATGAATTTTGTCATACAAAAAAAAATATAAAAAAAAGCAGCACCAACAAAAACTGACAATTATTTATAATTTAACAGCACAAAAACTTTTTTACAAATTAATAACTTTTTTTTTGGCCTTCGTTTATGCAAAAACTGTTGATTACAACAAAATCAGCACCCAGCTAATTTGACACAAAACAACTTACGTTCAACAACAAAGTTTTAATTTAAATTGAAATAAGAGACAAAAAAAAAAATTTCAGAAACAACTAAAATATATTGCGATAAAAACGGTGGAATTATTTAAAACAAAAAAAAAAAAGAAAAAACAAAATTTAAAAAAAAACCAAGTCAACCAACAAATGAACTAAGCCAGCTAATTTTGCTTTGCATAGCTTTAAACTCCACAAGAGCGAACGAGAAAAAGAGTGTGCGCGCACGAAGCTTAATTAAGTGTTTTAGATGGTTTTGTTTTATTCTATTGGCCGTTGTTTTAAATTTGTTATTGCAATTGCATTAAATTCGTTTTCTTTTATTTAGTTTCGCGCTGAAATTAGCTTTAAACAGTTCGACATTTTTCGCAAAATACCGAATTGAAAACGTATTAAAACAAAAACGGAAATGACAAACAAAAGTCTGCGATGTAGAGATATTTCAATAAACATATTTGTATCAATTTCATTTACTTTCAAAGAACTCTCTTTACTTTTGAAAATTGATTTAATTTAGCATTTTGCCTCTAGTTAATAGTATAGACATCTTCTGGTTAAAGATTCGAATATTACTCGCGTTCAGTTAAATTAGCTGCGGTTCGGAGTAAACTCTACAAGATACAATTAATTTAATGCTTCCGTTTATACGTCTACTTTGTTCACCGTTTCGCAGACAACTGATTCGTTTATGAAATTTCAAGCTTTAAGCGCTCGCCATCGTCGCAATCGCCACGGCATTGCATTCTCTTCAAAATATATCATAACAACAAATTTGGGAACATTTACGCACATTCACTTTATAACACAACTTTAACCCATTAATAACATAATAAAAAAGGGTTTGCATCGAACTTCGAACTAGTTGTGACCGTGTTCGAGTCGAAGTCTCTAAATTTGTTAATGGAGGCCAGTAAAATTTTGACAAAAACCACACAAGTGATTTTTCTTCTTTTCAAATCGAATTGGCAAAAACTGAGGGTATGCATAAAAATCAAAGCGAAGCTCGTATATTTGTTTTTGTTATTTGATGTGTCGCCATATTGATTTCAACTGAACTCGCATACAATCTAATGATTGTACTACTGTGGCTGCCTCTTGTAACCAGACTCGAAATTGGACTTACCGCTTAAATACACGTGCGAAGTGAGAGAGAAATTTCGCAGCTTTTTGCGAATTCGCAAGTCATTGACAACATTGACAATATTTTTAGACTCCACAATCACCTGTTCACTACAAAACAATGTGGATGAGTTCGTCAGCCAGAAGAAATTCTTGAAGAATTTTAGTTTGTGTTATTGAATACAACTGCAGCATGTCAGTATATTGTTGTTGCGCTGCTAACAGTAATGCAAGTCAAAAAATTTTGAAACATTAATTTTAGCTGCGAAAACGCGGCGGATCCGCTTACAGAAAAAACGCACATGTATTACAACCTTTACCCGGTAGTGCTGCCGGATGATGGTGAGACAGCAAAGTCAGCGGCTGTACCGAAAGCCGTTCTCCTTCAGCGTCGTCGTTCGCAACCACATAATTTATCTGTCTTTTAGATATTGGATTGGCTGCATCAAATACGAAATCATCAATTTTTCCTTTCAATTCACTCTTAAATACTCGCAAAATTAAACTTACATATGCAATACGACATGAACAATTTTACATTAGTTGTTGATTTACATGTTCTGCGCGCACTTCCGAGTGCGTGACGACGTAAAACACAAATCCCACAGAAGAAGCACTATCCGTAAGAGTGAGATAGAACGATTTCGAGATCTGCAAACTCTGTTCACTTGCAATAAAACTGTAGCAGTAGTGAACAACGCAAAAACCAGCTTTCTTGTGTTGTGCATCTTTACTTCCCATATAAAAAACACAGTGTTTATGGTCGAACATTTGTGGTTTGATATGCTGACAACCCTTTACCATTCGACACCGAGAGAAGCGACTGTTTAATTTATTTGTGAAATAGTTTTGCTCTCAGAGTACCATGTTGGTATTAGGGGTGCAAAAGTAGGTACAATTGTACCTTTTTCCGACATTTTCAACCTTAAAGATACATTCGGTACAATCGCTTCATTTTAGGTACATTCCGCCTTTAGTCAAACGAAACTAACAACTACTACTAACAACTACGTACTTTAACAACTATTTAGTTACTTTAAGACCAAAAAATATCTTTTGGCAACTCTATTCTGTTTCCAATTCGACAGAAATAATTAATTCTGAGTATAGAGCGTTATCGGATTATCCGGAATTTAAAAAAATTGAAATTTGTCAATTTCAGAATTTTGGATTGAAGCTAGTCAATTTAAAAATGAAATGAATGAATTAATGTTCCCCAATATATTTCGAATTGTGCAGGGCTTGCTTTCGTTGCCACATTCTTCCGCTTGTGTTGAGCGAATTTTTTCGATTCAAAATATAATAAAATCTAAGTGCAGAAATAGATTAGCCTTGGGAACTTGTGCAGCTTTAATTCAAACAAAAGATTTAATTAGATCCAACGAAAGCAGCTGTTACAGTTTTGATTCTAAAAACTTAGCCAAATATGCTCTAACATCGACCTAAATGAAGATCAATTAATTGATTAAATCTTTTTGAAACAATGCAAATATGCAATTTTATCGCCTTACTACTTTATTTTAAAACTTAAATAACATATTGATCTCAATGAGAAGAATGAATTACTTAAATGTGTATATTTTGTTTTTGTTGAATTTGTTATTTGCAGATTGATTTTTACTTTTATTTATTAAATAATTAAAATGGATATTAAATATACGTTTTTTAATAAAACTTTTTGTAGAAAAACTAAAAATCAATGGTGAATAATTTTAGGTACATTCGTGCTGAAAAAGGTACACCTTTTTTGGGAAATTAGGTGCATTTTGAAATTTTCATTTTCCACCCCTGGTTGGTATCCGGTTCTTACGCCGGTCAAAAGAGTCGGTTTTCCATATTATGCTGTACTCTCTCGGTTTCAGACTCTGTTAAAAAAATTGACGCCGAGCGAGAAAGAAATTTATGTGGTTGTTGTAAATTGTCTCTCACCAATATGATTTCTTCGAAAGCAAATCGTTCGGGAGAGGACAGGAGAGCAGTAAGTTTAGTTGTTGCGAGTGGCAAACGCTGATGCGCAACGAAACACTGCGAAAATGCGTGTGAAGATGCAAAGATTCAAGTTTCACAAAAACATCATCACATTGATGGAATGTGAATAAAAATTTGAAAACAATGCGACTGTTTTTTTTTTTTTTAGTGTGGTGAAGTACAAGAAATCAAAACTTCAATTGCTACTACTGATAACGATGATACAATTATAATTGAAAAAAAAAAGAAACAAATGTGTGTGTTACTAAACACACGCATAGGTTAATTTAAATATAAGTAAATCCATCCATATTACATATTTTCATATGTCCCCGCAAGATTTGAACGCATGCCAAAAATTAATAAAAAATAAAAAACCAACCGAGCAACAAGGAATTGCTTAATTATGTATTTACACTGATGGATTTAAGTCTTACGCGGTATGAGATGTAAATTTGATTTAGAATTAAGCATCAAGTAGTAAAAAAGTATCAAGTACTAAACTAAGCGTCAAGTTCTAAATCGAATTCGCTCGAGCGAACCTAAAAATGATGGGTAAGCTAATCTCTGAAGCCGCCCAACCGATTTCAATGAAATTTTGTGGATGAGTAGGTTTGGTTCCAACTTAAGAGATAGGATACTTTTTGTTAAAATCGGTTAGTAAATACGGCCGTAACAGTTTAATTAGTACGACTGTAATTACTGCTTATACATTTCGTATCACTGTTAATACATTTCGTAAATACAACAACCACAAAAATTGCAATAAACACACACGAGAAACGGTGAGCTTACGCTCTTTTGTTTGCAAAAAATTGAGTATTAAATATATGTATGAGCGTAGTTTGAAAGCAGGGTTGCCATGCGAACAAATTGGCAGAGTTGAATTGTCTATATTGTTATATTAATGTTTTGATAATTTTTAGTGTTTTCAATATTTAACCCGATAAGCGCAGAACAACGTCTGCCAGGGCTTACTAGTACATATATATAAATGAATTAAGTTGTTGGCGATTTTTCACTTTCATCTGTCCACTTTTTTGCTTAAATGGATTAATGAGTTCAAATTTACGGTCGGTTGAAAACTATGGGTGGTTACATTTTTTAGGAAATTTAAATTTAAAAATACTGTTTATTTCATTTATTAATCATTTAAGTCAAAACGATCATTTATAAACAAAAATAAAAAACAATGTGAGTCGGATCACACGGGAGATGTGTAAAGAATTTCCGCGCCATCAAATTGACGAAATATGTGCAACTTTTCTGTTAACATTTATATCAATCCAATTCATAGCACTAGTTTTACTATTTGCACTACATTTTCTTTCTTTGTGTTCAATATTAATTTCACCTCCAAAAATACACTAATTGTCGATTGTCACTCCCAGAAAATGACGGCCTTCTAATGAGAGTGGTCCAATTTGTGTCAAAAATTGGCATCACCTTATAATTATTACACCATGACGTCATCTGATCTGCCCTTTCATGCAACCCTATCGGCCTGATTAGGCAACTCTGGTTTTTTCGGACCGATCTTGCAACCCTGTCAGCCACATTTTCGCACCAATCCATAAACAGCGTAAGACATGCTTCTGTGTTTCTCTGTGTTAGTGAAATAAGATTTTTACCCCCTGAGCGTAAAGATGTTTACACATCAATAAAAAAATATATACAGCCGAACTTGTATTCATCGAAAAGAATTCGAGTTATAGAGACGACTTCGAGTTATGAAGAGAAGAATCTATAGAAACGCTATTCCTACTCAATTCGGTTCGAGTAGTAGAAGTATGACTGAATACATATGTAAACATATGTATATGATGATATGAATCTTTAGTTTAAAATTTATAAATGTTATTTTATTTACGATCTGTCTTGAAGACAAAGCGTAAAACGTATGTTTATCACATGAACGTGGGAACAAGAAGATGATTTCTTTCGAGTCCTCGATCTGACTGGTTTTTGTCATGAAGGTAATTGTTTAGGGATTGGCATCTAGTTTACAGATATATCTCTGGTTACCAAAATGCTCTCAATTCGCCGCTCTCCAACCGGTCGCTCTGTCAACAAAATAGTCACTCTCAATAACGTATGTTATATCAGAGAATATAAAGTTACAAGAAGACGTATCTCATACAAACTAAATTTCAAGTTCCAATGACAAAATGACATATGTCGAATATTCGATTTATTTTTAAAATATTTGCTTCAACTTTTATAATAAGCTTCATAAACAGTTAGACAAATTACCTTAATTACGAATTACATATGGATTAATGTCAGCTTCAATCCTTCGAAATATACTCTGACTGCTGAACGCTATTGAACTTGTACTTAACATATAATGGGTGAGCAAGAAACGACAGAGGCAGAGCAGAATACTAATAAGTAGATAGATTTTTATACCCTGTACCAAAATATGGTAAAGGGTATATTCAAGTTGTGCAAATGTATGGAACAGGCAGAAAGAGGCGAGGCAGACCCCACAAAGAATATATATTCTTGATCAGCATCGAAAGGCGAGTCGATCTGACCATGTGCTGTAGCCCTTGATTATGTTACTTTCAATATGGTTTAAATTAGCCATTTGTATTTATTACTAAAATAATTATTTTTTATCTACTGGCACATAATTGTTATAAATACATTAAACGGGCAACATTTTTCTTAAAATCAAGATGGCAATATTGGTTTGGATTATTAGGAATGACAAATTTGATTAATGGAAAGCTTTTTAATTTTCTGCATCAACGCAGTCGTCTTATCCTTTATTGCTTTGAATAATACATGTTACATTAGAAACATTGAAATTACTAAAATTAATATATAAAAATGCTAATACATTAAATAAAAGAAAATCTTGAAGAGATACAATCAGGATAAAATATCTGAAACCAACAGAACATTTTGATTCACATATACTCTTTAAAAATTAAAATACCAATAAGCATAATTTATTTAAAACATTTTAAATTTAAATTGATTTTATTGAAAATACTTATCAAGCTTATCAATATTTTCTTAATATAAAAAAGATAAAATTTCTTTTGCTGACTTACTTGAAAAAAAAGCGAGAAAATTAAATAAGCAAACAAAAAATCCCACAATTTATATCAGAAAAAAATAGACATCCGTCATATAAACAAGAGAAAACTAAACTTCAAAATCTCCAAAACCGTATGGTAATCGAGGCAAGCTACCTAACGAGAATATACAAAATAAATGATTCATCGATCATCTGCCAATTAACAATGAAAATTTTTACATTTCAATTTATTTTTGAATTCCGTCTCAATTCGCTTAGGCTTAAAATAGATTTTTAAATAACAATTTCATTAACTTCAACTGCTTTTAGTTAAACGATCAATTTGTAAAACAAGGTGCAAAAAAAAGTCTAAATGAAACACAATTTATAAGCATATAGAAATTTCCTGTGCATGCGCTTGATTGATAAACTGTTTGCTTTAAAAAAAAAAAAAAAAAAAAAAATGTGTACATGTAAAATACACCACTCGTCATACTCATAATTTAAAGCCCTTGGATGGGTGCATTGCTCGCTAGTTTTTTTATTTGACTAAGTTGATGATAAATATTAAAACAATTATTATTTATCTACAGAAAAGATATACATCGATAAATATATATTAAAATAAAGAAAACCTTCACGCACAAGTTTTTATGTTACCCCAATCCATCAATGAACACAAAGCAGTCACATAAGTCGCAGCAGAATAATTTTTGTAGTTCAACGACTTTTTATTATTAAAATTGAATAACAAATTCAATTCACATTACAAATATTACCAAAAGGCAGAATGTTCAAAATAAAGTGGTAAAACTAAACTAAAATAAGCCAATAAACCAATTTCTAGGTAGCAAACCAAATAAGACGAAAAACAAATTTTTTTTTCTTACCTCGTGAGTTCTGTTCAAATTATTAACAATTTCATTTCAATGGAAAAAAAAAGTAAAAATTCAAGAAAAATTTTTTTTTTATATATTTTTTTTTTTATTATTATTTTTGTATTTGTAAATACATAAACGCACTTTTTTTCAAGGTTTTTTTCATTGAAGTTATTAACGGATGTTGCCCTAAAAATGTATTTTTTACGCAAAAGCCGCACAAAAATATTGCGAAATTTCCCTTTAAGTTTTTTGTACTGTTACAAATTAGGTTGCAAAAGTGAACCAACGAGTGAGAGGAAAGTAAAACTTTAGAAATTATTAAGTATAGGCAAATAAGAAAATTTTTTACTGGAATTGCGTCTGAACCCACAAAATTTGCAGTATCCAAATGTTGAAGAGAATCCTCACTAAATACTAGTTGCATGTATCAATTAATCAATCAAACAATGTTTACTTTGAGCAGAGAATATAAAGTTACAGGAAGACGCATCTCATACAAACTAAATTTCAAGTTCCAATGACAAAATCAGGCAGCGGCGCCGGCGTGTAGTTGAGGACAAACTGAACTTGCGAGAGCAAAATTTAGAAATCTGTTCTAATTTACTCTTTCTGTTAATGTTTTCCCTTTCCTACCTACACATGTGCTGCTCGCACTATTGCCAAGTGTCAAGTTTTGTTTATTTTAAGGTTGCTTTTTGATTTTCGATGTTATGAATGAATGGTTAAATATGCAAGAAATTTTGCATGCGTTTTTTTGCTTTATTTAATATATAATTATTTTCCAATAATTGCGCATGTGTCATTTTCATAAATAATGCGTAATTAATGCAAAATATTCTTATTGGCATTAACTTTTTTCATGCATACAGCCAAAGCGTGAAGAAGCAGCATTGAGAAAATATATGCCCGTAACAATTAAGAAGCAGAGCCAATATTTTATAAAAAGCGAGAAAAATAAAAAAGCTAGACAATTGAAACTTCTAAAATCATGATAAATTCGCTTAATAGTGTGTGTATATACACAGACTGCAAGTGTTGCTGTCCAAATCCATGTACAAATTGAATACGACGGCCTTTTTATACCAGACACACATGATAATCAAAATGAAATGCATATGATAATAAAGAAGCAACAGCAACACAAAGCAAAAAATATATTTTGTAGACGCAGAAATAGTCAAAACTTTAAAATCATGAAAAAATATTTTCTGCACGAACACACAAACATGTGTATTTCAGACGGTACCATCGACGAGTTTCATACCAGGCACTCATAAAATGTAGCAAGCAAAAGAAATGGCTGCAGTAAGAAATTTGCGCACACACTAAATTCAGCAACAACAACACTCTTGCATTGCCAAAAAAATGGCTATCGCCACACACATGACAGTTAGAAAAAAAATGAGCAATTGGCAAGTCCATTAACCACAATCATATGAAAACAAAAAATCCTCATCAAAGCAAAAGTCAAACAATTAATAAGAGCGACTCCACGTGCAGGTCCTTTGACACTTAAAAAGTCTCTTGAAACTCAATAAACTTATAATTTATCACTTGTAAACTACCGTCTTGAAATTAAGAGAAACTTTTTATTACTACGGTGATGAATCAATGAAAAAAAAATAAATAAAAAAATGATGGAAACTTTGTGACAAATAAAACCAGGATTTTTTCATTTTATATCAACATATTTTTTATTATATAAGTCTTATAACAACAAATTTTTATATTATTTAACTAATTACTAATTGATACTTATGTCATACAACAAAAGCACAATTTGCAGCCATGGCCCCATGGGTGTAAAAAATCAACTGAGGGCGTAACCTGATAACTTTGTAATAAGGTGCGAAAATAATTTTTAATAATTTTAAATCTGTGATTTCAGCTTTAAATACACTGATTTCCTTGTCACGTCATATCGCGAGAGTGGCCAATTATCGAGAGCGAAAAAGGCTCAAGGAGCTATACTTCTAAAATTAACATGGTCTTCAGCATCATCAAAATTATCGTATAATGCGCGGACGATAATGATGTCCTATCGTACATCGTACCTGACCTAATCATCGTATTTGTACGATAATTATCGTACGGTTGGGAACACTGGTAAACATACATGCATATATCGAAATAATGTAGGGTGGGACTGGAATTTATAATATAAAGTCACTCATTCCTTATTGCCTTCGTATTAATTATGGTACAAATAATTCTTTAGTATGCACATCACAACATTTGAAAATATAGTTTCAATGTGTCATATTTTTTCTAATCTTTGAAATCACTATGGTTTCGAAAATATCAAGCACAGAAATCTACATTTAAGTCCCTTTGATAACTTAGTCAGTATTACGCAGAAGGACACCATCAGGGGTCGAACCTTGAACCATATGCATCAGAGTTCAACTCATTAAGACTGTACAACTACGGCAATCGGTGTAAAGAACGCTGAAACAGTTTTGAAACTACTTTTATTAAGAACGGTGCTAAATTTAAATGGTTATAAAATAGTTCATATTTTGGTCAACAATTTCTAATATTTATTTGACACTTTGTGTAAGTATTAGACATCTGCATGAATGCATTCAAAACGGCATTTTTCGTACTCATGCTCAAATGAATAAATTTGACATTCACATTTTTTATGTTCAAATTCAAACAAAGCGGTGGGAATTGAATGTATCCGTGTCTACATTTCACAAAAACAATTGCACAGAAATTCCTCTCATAAAACAGATTTTCTCATTTCACAACAACAAATTCAAAAAACTTGTGTGCAATTGTTGTTGTTCGAAAAGCAAATAAAAAAATAAAAAGGAATAAAAATTCAACTTATTTTTCGGCCAATCGTTCTATGGCAGCTATATGTTATAATAAACTGATATTTATCATATTCAGGAATATAATTGAATATTGTCTAAAATTATTAAATCCAAAATTTGCTAATGATATCTTAATAAATATAATAGTTTTCTAACTAATTGTTGTTTTTGTATGATCTTTCTTTTGACAGCTGTATGATATAGTAAACCGATACACATAATATTGAGATATTTGACTGGAAATCACATAAAAGTATTAAACCCAAAATTTGATAACGATATCTTGAAAAACAGACGGGTTTTTGTTAGTAAAACTGGTTTTTCGGCAGATCGTTCCTATGGCAGCTATATGTTACATGTTGAATATCAAAAACCCAAAATAAACTCGTTGCCCCGCCACAGACCGCTTACTCAAAATTTTGTTTGATCATTGCAACACTGCCATCTCTGAGCGGAAGCAAAGGAGCGTAATCAATGCTCAAGGCGTAAAAGAGCATATCCCTTCTTTTTTGTGAGTATAATTACAACAAATAAACACTGATTACAGCCGTACTAATTAAACTATTACGGCCGTATTTACTAATCGATTTTAATAATAGTAACATTATCTTAAATTGGAACCTACCCTACACATCCACAAAATTTCATTGAAATCGGTTGGGCGGCTTCAGAGATTAACGGAAGGGAACATCGTGACACTGCAATTTTATAGATTACTAGCCATCCCGGCTTACTTCGTAACGGGTTTTTTTGAAGTGAAACTTTTTTAGCGAGGTGTAAGTATAAAAAAAAGGTAACAGAAATCAAAGGCTAGATGCTTCAAAGACCAAGTGCGGAGACGCACAAAACAATGCGCATTGTCTTGTGCTTGGTCGTCTGCAGCGTCGAGAATGATTGCTTACGAATGAATAAGAGAGAGATAAAAAATGCTTTACTGATTGTACTGATTCGTGTGTGAATATAAAATTTACTCATCTATGAAATAATAAGCAAATAAATATGAGAATAGATTTCGTTCAGACAACATTTCATACCGCACACGTATACACACATATTGCTGTGTAATACTCATAGATCGTTGTCTTGCTAAGCTGCTGCTAATAAGAGTGGAAACATTAAAATACTCCGAGACATATTTTATATGAATGTTGTTGTTGTTGTGCACATTTTGACAGTACGCATGTAATATGAGTGACCACTAATATGTTTATTAGTAACAGTAGTTGTACTACTGTGCACCGGTGACAATAGAGTGCAATAGTTAATTGCTTTGTTTCTTTCCTACTTCATATGCATTATACATAGTAACTATGTATGGGTGATATGAGTCTTCGTCGTTGACCACAGATTAGAATTTTAGTGAAATGAACAGTAAAGCCAGTAACATTCTTATCTCACATATATTTGATAATGGTACTATTTTAGGGTATTCTACTATCTAGATTGTACTGTACACCATAGTAGTTGTTGTATAGAATATATTATTTTATTGCTGTAAAAAGCTCTTTGCTTTGAATTGCTGTTGCTAACAAGAATGAAAACATCAGAAAACAGAGAACATTTTTATATGAATGGTGTTTGTTGTTGAGGACATTGTTTCAGTACGCCAGTAATATGAGTGACCACTAATATGATTGTTAGTAATGATTTCTGTAATTTTTATTTCCGATGTTGTAATACTGTGCACCGGTGACAATAGAGTGAAATAGTGAATTGCTTTCTTTCTTTCCTACTTCATATACATTCTACTTAGTAACTAAAACTTCATTCCTACCATTTTGTGCAGCAGTTTCACTTCAATAGTGTGCTTATATGGGTGAGGCACATTACTTTTTTTTTCTGTCCAGCTTGTGTAACCATCTTCGTCTGTCAAGGCAGTAAAAAGCATGTGAAAAAAACACAGGTTTTTTTCCAATTCGTAAATCCTTTAAATATGTTAATTAGAATCTGATAAAATAATTTATTTTATATTACAAAAAAAAAAAACCATATTTCTAAGCACTGACGAAACAGAGCGTAGTTCGGCTTTTCTTACGGTTTTTCGTTCGGCAAGACTACAAATTCGTCGTACAATAAAATAAGCAATAAACGTACGAACGTTTTTGCGTTGATTGACTTGTTAGTTTTTTAAACACTTAATACTAAAAAAAAAAAAAGATATTTGATTTAAAAAACCAGAAAAAGTAAGTATGCCACTCAATTCTTAAGCACAAATGTGATTGTTTAAAAAATAAATGATTAAAATCGGTTGAGTATATTTTGTGTGAAACGTTAGAAAATTTTCGTGTTTAATTTTATATAATTAGTATAGAAGATACGTAAGTAAACGTAAAAACCTAGTAGACTAAACATAATTTCAGTTGAACACAGACGCTTGTTTTTGTTTTTCTTTTTATTAACGCACACAATATTTTAATATGCAAAATACGATACAGCAACATTGACATTGAAAAGTTTGCAAACGAAAATAAAATAAACACTTAATTAAAATTATACACATTATGCGCTGAAATAATTTCAGTCAAAACAACAACCGATAGTGTATCTTCTTCCGTATCGGAACATAATACGAATGATTAACAGAGATTTTGTTTCATACATGTTGTTTCAATCTCTTGATTAAAATTGCAATAAAAAAATATTTACATACATAAAAAATCAAATATATAAAACAATAAAGTTGTCAATAATCAAAAGCCATAGTGCAAGTTATAACAATAATATTGCCATAGTAAAGTTAAATGCAAATCAAATTTATCAAGTACAACAAGACTATATTGCATATTAATTTTTAAGAATATGTAAAATGCGTGTATACTACAGTATCTTTCGTTCTGACAAATTTCGTTTTATTGCATACTTTAGAGCTTTCTGGGTTTGTGGGTGGCACGCACAGATAAATAGTAGTACAGTATATATAATACAGTATATATAAGTAGCTGTTCATATATTCGTCTTAATCATTTGTGGCATACGTGCTTAATAAAAATAATACGAATCAGTTAAGTTCAATGTGCTGCACATGCTTTAGTACATATTCAGTAAGTTTCTTTTCGCACTAAATGAAGGAACTTTCGAATCGCAGTTTTACTCAGGTAATGTTTTGTTTTTTGCATCTAATTTCCAGTCTGTTAGTGTATTCAATTAGACTAGAAGTTTATGGCGCTTAAATGGATACTTTAGATTTATAGCTTGATGCTCATTGGTTGTTAAATTTACCAATTGTATTTAACCGCCCGGGTAGCAGGGTATCCGTTTCCATGGTAGAATTAATTAACTTTCCCTTAAAAAAAATTTATCACTACCCCAGTCGCCTTCCAATTTCAATGACCCCGTTACTGACCGGACGTTTAACGTAATATTAAAGTTTTAGCACTTCTGAATGCTTTTAGACCATTTATTATGAGGTTCGTTTCGTAAATATTAATTTACCTGTACACATACAGCAAAATCTCCCGAAACGGACAGCTTCCAAACACAGACAATTTGGCGACTCATAAATTAGGCAATCTGCGACTATCTAATTTCCTGTCTAATATTTTGGTCTATGTTTCTCATTTATAACTAGAAAGGCAGGACTATAGTCGGGCGTAACCGACTATAGAAAACCCTGTACCCAATCCAAAACTGAATATATTTTTTTTTTTAGTAAAAGCCATTTTTCGACCGATTGTTCCTATGGCAGCTATATGTTATAGTAAACCGAAAATAACCATATTCAGGGGTATGATTGGATATTGCCTAAAATTATCAAATCCAAAATATGGTAACGATATCTTAATAAACAAAAAAGTTTTTCTCAGTAAATGTTGTTTTCCGGCCAATCGTTCCTATGGCAGATATATTTTATAGAATGAATATCAAAAAAAAAAAATAAACTTATTATGCCTATGTATTGGATGAGTCTTCGTGGAAAATTTCGTGGTTGTAGGTCTTTCCGTTTCCGAGATCCGTGCGTTCATACAGACAGACAGACGGAAATGGCTATATCGACTCGTCTTTCGATGCTGATCAAGAATATATATACTTTGTGGGGTCTGTCACGCCTCCTTCTGCCCGTTACATACATTTGCACAACTTTAATATACCCTTTACCATTTTTTGGTACAGGGTATAAAAATAAAACTCGTACCGTAATTATCTAAAAACCCACAAAATTGGTTGAAATTTACAGGTAGTAGGAGTGTACATACGTTTTCGAGTAATCTGTTTTATAGACATAGATATTAAAATTTAAAAAAATAAACTGTCTAAAATTTTTTAATTAAAAGCACTTGGTTCCACAAAAAGGAATTCAAAATATCGTTAGTGACTCTTATCCCACAATTTCACAAAAAATAAATATTGTGTGAATTGAAAAATACACAGCAAAGTATACAAAAAAACTTTTTAAACTAGATTCAATTTCCCTGGAAAAAAGAAATAAAATAAAAGCATTCGATTGATATCAAAACGGCAACTTAAGCGTGTGCTGTGTGCATGAGTGTAGGATTCATTGTCTTAAAGTAGCATTTTTGACCCACTTTGCCTGAGTTGTACCAGAAAAACAAAATTAAATGCATAAAGTTCGTGTAGTCAAATGCATTTTCACAAGAAAGTCACCGCACATAAAACTTATAAAAAGATAGCCAACAACTAATTAGATGGTGGAGCGCTTTAGGCTAAGCGGAAATTTAAGCAGCTACCGGATTTTAGTTTTTTTTGTGTGCGTTTTATTTTCTATTTTTTTATTATTTTCCGCAACAAATATGTGTTTCTTACCAGACAATAGAAAGTCATAATTTAAAAAATCTCTATTGGAAAGTTTGCTCAGGTATTTCTCAGGTATACGCTAAACTCGTAATCATATTGGTTTGCCTAGAAGCATATTTTTTCATTTCATCAAAAATAAAACATTCAAAACTAAACAAAAAGTTTAGTTTTAAATTAGGTTTCACAATTTTATTTATCAGTACATCCTGTCTGATTTGGACAGTGTTGGCCTTTTTAATATGTACAGTAGAACCTTGGAAAAATTTATCCTTGAAAAATTTAATTCCGCGGAAAACTTTATCGCCTTTTAGACAACACACTTTCTAGTAATAATGTAATCGGGGGATAAATTTTCCCAGTATGATAAAATTTTCTGAGGTTTTTTAAATTATACAGAAACGGTTTGAACAAACGGATATCGGAGACGGTTAGACGTAAAACCACCAAATTTGTCATGGGCTTTTTTGTTTTTTGCTTTTTCGATATTCAACCTATAACATATAGGTACCACAGGAACGTTCGACCGAAAATCCACATTAACTAACAACAACCCTATTGTTTTTCAAGATATCGCAACTGAATTTCGAATTTAGTAGTTCTAGGTAATGTCCAATCATGTATCTTAATATATATACATATATACCTAATTATAATAATATCGGTTAACTATAACATATAGCTGCCATAGGAACTATCACATTTGTCTTTTCTTTGACTCAAAGATTCTATTGTAATTTCAAAATATCTAGTGCACGAACGTTCCGAATAATAAATAAGACTTGGAGCAGTAGTCAAGCAGTGACAACAGCTGATCGTACATTAACAGTGGAACTTTTCAAATATGCACAGTGTTGCTCAACGCAGCCTGACTTTCCTAAAATACTCGACTTTTACTAAAAAAAACATTTTTTTGTTTCTTGAGGTAAATTTGTGCGGTTTACGGTGAAGATATTGTAAAAGAACGCCGCATCTTTGGAGTGGTTTGCGCGATTCTGTCCCGGAAATTTCTATGTCAAAGATGCACCTCGCTACCAACATTACTGTCAATAACTTTAAACACCATCAAAAACCGCACTAACTTTTTGCTTGGCGGCGAGGCATGATAACTATTTTTTCGAGAGGAAAGTATATTTGTCTATTTATTCCTTTTCTCTTTCATGTGAGTTCATTTAAATAAAAAATTATTTTTTTTTTCGCATAGGTAATAATGTTGGTTGTTACTACTTTATACATGAAATTTAAATATGTATGTAACATTAATTAACATTAACATTGGTATATTGAACGTAGATAAAAAATTGAAAAAAAGTTTTTTTTGTTTACGAATCCACCATCAATTTGCGTCTTGTCTACTGCAGATGTTATTACCAATACAGATAGATTACAATTTGTCGTTAACGCGAAAACTTTTATTTATGTCTAATTGAGGGTGCTGTCAGTTAATTGATATCAATGCAATTCAAGCATAAAAAGTTGTTTTAGCTGGTTTTGTTGTTTTTATAAAAACCCAGGATTTATTTAATTAACAGCCAATACAGCTGTTGAAATTCAATATGGCACGTGCAAATATTGGGTTTACGGAGAAAAACAAAAGAGAGTAGCCTTATATTTATTATTATTGGTTTTATTTTTTATGAAGACAACATCTAAGTAAATAAACAACAACAACATTTTCACCTTAATTGATTATCATGTATGCAAGTGAAGAAATCAGCTAAACTTACGAAAAGTTTTGTTCTTTTTGACGTAAATTCATCTGACTCTACACGAATTAAAAATCTTAAAGACCACATTTGCTGGCGCCATCAAAATTGTCTGTACATAAATTCATACAAATTAAAGAAGAAGTTAAATTTATTATGGTTTAATAATAAGCATAAATTAATATTATTTTTTGGCAAATGTATACATTTTTTCGGCTTTATCGAACATCGATAAATTGAATGTTGATACGATTATAGATAGGATTGGCCAATAATATATTTACCTGGGTAATAGAGTAAAATTAAGTTACCTTGAAACAATACGAGTGTAAAACAAAATTCAACGAATAGTTATACATTGGGAAATATTACATGAAATGCATAAAAACTGCATGGGTAATTTTGAATCTAAGTATGACGATTTGTGTTTATAAATTACTGATGCACAATGTCATAGAAAGTTTATTTGCTGTGATTATTGTTTGTTGTGTGTTTAGTTTGAGTTGCATACATATAACGTTATATTTTTACAATGTTTTCGTTTCTAAATAATTGTTTCAAGTTTAAACCGAAAAACGGCAAGTTATGTCGCTATTGAACTGTGGTTTATTTTTTGTGTGAATAAACTTGATTATGCTCACTACATGTGCATACGGCGGTCGTGGAAACAAAAATGTTTCAATATTTACCTAAAACAAACAGTATCCGCCAACAGTCCAAGGTTCGTTGAAATTGGATAGCGAGGTTGTAGAGTTCTACTGCATTCACACGGGGAGTGCTATGCAGAGTAACAGTTATTAATTCAGCTGTGCGATAAATTTACTTAGTGACAAGTCGAAAAAGCATTTTTTTGTTTTGTCTTTCGGAGACAACAGTTAATTCTTTATCATTACATATTTTGAAGATTTTTGTTTCTTACCGGTTTTTAAACTTTTTCTCTTTTCAGACGCACCAGCATTTCACTTAATTTATTCAAGATTGTAGCTACTTTTCCTTACGTGCTTATCGACGAGCATGATGCATTGCATGGTATGCGCATTATTTAATGAACAAAGGCGCATTTAGGTTGTTTATGTTATTTAAAGAGTTATCAGGAAAATTGGGTCAAGCGGCAAAGAAAAGTCCTGCGCTTTTCAAAATACAGTCAAACTTCCCTAACTCGAATTACCATATATATATATGTATATGTATATGTATATGTACCTATACATATTTATATTTATTTTAAAATACGAACCCATATATACATATGCATATTAATTCATTTTAAATCATATATGTAAGTAGGTACTGTTTACTTTACAAGTTACAAAGTACTAAACAAATCAGAATTTATTGACTGGAAATATACTTTGTCATTTTCAACAAAAGGAGATTCAAGTTTGTTCAAAGCCTTATAATGATCATCAGTGTTTTCAATGTTTTGAAAGCGACTTCTATATTGCTCTTGGAGGAATGATAAATGATTTCCTTCACCGAACTCTCTTCATCACTTTCCGTTGCACTTAAAATCCGATCCACTAATTCAGAGCTATAATGTTCCATAATGTCTTATTGTCCACATCAATATAATACTGAAGAGTAGCATTGGAATTTATTTTATTTACTGTTAACCATGTCTCGTAATCAACTTCCATCAAGTTTCGATTTTCTTCAATGTGACTGAAGAAAATTAAGGGCAGGTCGTCCTCTTCGTCCCATGTAGAACATTGGCCGAATCCAGCTTTGTTGACACAATTCACAATCGTTTAATTTTGAACGTCAATGTCCTAAACTTTTGTTACATGATAAACATTTTAGTGCAAGTTTTGGCGCCATGGCAAATATGTAA
>JBAMBQ010003648.1:0-15123 GCA_037044495.1 Stegana nigrithorax
CCATTAAAGCAATTCAAATCAGCGCTCAGTTCGTTTTTATTTTGTTATTTTTTCTTGGTTGCAAGCAACGCGTAATTAAATTGAGTTTCCAGGAAATAATTGCATTTTACAATCTTTAATTTAACTTTTTCACGAGTGCAAAACGCATACAAAAAGCAACAAAAAATACAAGTTGAAAAGATATGAATGTGCAAAGCTCTGCAAAAAGCAACAATAATTTTTAAAGTCGGCAGGCAAATGAATAAGTGCCGAAAAAGCATAAAGTCGAACAGCCCCCGGCCGCGGCTGTTATGAACAGGAGCAGCATTCTAACAGTGCCATGCCGCTGTAATTAACATTGCGCTGTTATTACAGTAAGAGTAAGCAGTAAAGCAGCCTACAGCGCATTGAGCTTGCGAGCGCGAGTTAGAGTGTGCGGAGTTTATTTTCTCTCTGCTTGTACAATGTGCATTAACGAAAAAACAACAAAAATTCATAATAACCGCAAGAAATTGTTGACAAAATGTTTTCGATAAAATAAGCAGCAGAAAATACGAGAAGTAAATGTAATGCGAGCAACAACAAAAGCAGCAATAGCAATAAATCTAATCGGTGCAACAACAACAACAAATGCTGACGAGTAAACAGAAATCGCAAAGTGGGTAAGAAAAAAAGGAAAATATTTAGAAAACAAAAACACACTACAAATCGTGCACAGCAACAAGAGCAATAACAACAACTACAACCGCAGCGACGATGACTGCCTGAGGTAGCAGCAGCAACAGTAGCAAATAGCTGCCGCAGAGGAAGCGTTTAAGGCAGCAGCAAGAAATGTCGCAGCTGCAGTCATTGCGGTTACTCGTACAATACCGTAAGCAGCGCATGCAACGCTGCGTATGCGTGTTGCTAATCAGTGTAGGTGACTTTTATATAATATTACGTATACGTCAATGAGCAATGCAAACGCTGCAGGCATTGGTACGGGCAAACGCTGACGGCGCCAAGCGTATGACGAGCTCTGCTTCGCTATGTGCTGTTGATGCGCTTCAATTCACGGTTTATTTGTTTCTTGTTTTTCTTCTTCTTGCTGCTGCTGTTGTTGCTGTTGTTGTTGGCCATAATGTGTTTGTTTGTGCTCTATCATAATTGTTATTATTATAGCCGTTGTTGTTGTTGCCGTTGTGTTATTGCTGTTGTACCACGTGCTTGTTGTGCTAATGTCGACAATGTTGTTGCTCATAAAGTAAAACGAATTTTTTGCTGTTAATGCTGTAAGCAATGTAAGTGGATGCAAAAAAAACAAACAATGTTTGTGCTTTCGTTTTACGTTCATTATACGTTTGGTTTGGCTCAGCTTGCATTTGGTTTGATGTTGGCTGATGAATTATGATGCAAGCTTCGGCAACGCCAGCACATGATCACCAAAGTCGTGAGCAGCGCCATCACTATACCCAACGCCATCAGCATTCAGCAGCAACATCACAATAGCGAACCAAGAGCATCGTCATTTGTAGCCTGATTTTCGGGCCAAATATTGACCCAGTTAATGTTAGGTAACGATTGTTAAATGATTTCGTCGGCGTCTGTTTGGACATTGCGGCAATTTACGCTTTGCTTGCTTGCTCGCTTGGCTGGCAGGTTTCTTGTAATTCCGTTTGATTGTTTTTTATTCAAGTGAATATACAAATAAAACCGTCTTGTCAGTTCATTTTGCTTAAGTGCGAATTAAATGCATTTAAGTGTTAATTACTAACATTAAATTTATCTTTATATTTATTTTAAAAATATTTTTTTTAATGTTTTTTTTTTACATTTTGCATAAGCGAAACTGGTATTTTTTGTGTAAATATTTGTTGATTTTTTTCTATTTATGCGGCGACATTCAAAAATAAAAATCACAAAGCAATAACTGCAAACTTTACGTAAAAGCTTAAAGTGAAAGTCAAAAAAGGCAAATAAAGCAAATATACAAAAACAAATTTAGAGAATCAAGTAACACAATAGCAATTACAACAAAAGGCTTTCATGTGCCTGTACTCATACTTAACAGTTTTAAGGGCTCAGGGGCTTAGCGAAGAGAATAAAACTATCATCAGTTGATGGTGATTTATAAAGTCATTTCGACTATCATCAATAGTTTATCGGACGAAAAAAAAAAAACAAACAAAGAAAAAAAACGGCTAAACATGAAGCTTGATATTCTTAAAATAATTTTTACTGATTATTCGATCATTTACACAGTTTATTTGTTCTGTTATGTTCTTTAATAATTTGCTAGTGACGACCGATACTAAGCTACATCGATTAATTCGTTACAATGTAAGTTATCGAAAACTCATAGGTAAGCATGTTAAGTGACCCACATAGTTACTGACTTAAAAGTTTTTAACAGAAATAATTGTTTCAGAATGCAAATTAGCAGAAATTTTTGCAAAACATATTAATCGATTGTTTTCTCGATTAAAAAAGTCATGATTGTTGTTAGCTATTACTGTTTCTTCAGATGTTTATTTAATTTGATTTGCATTTTTAACTTGCATGCCGTGAGCTGATATTTTTGTTCATCATTGTACTGCATGCAATACACAGTTGGGTTCATTTCGACTTAATACACATGTTAAACGTTTGAAAGGCTACTTTTAATAATACTTGATTGCTAAGTTGAATTCAGAGCCGGATTTCGGGTCGCAGTATGCATGCAGCTTACCGATTAATCGAAATAATTACAGTCATATATATTAAGCATAGCAACAAAATAAAAAACGATACAGAAAAAAAAACGGAAAAATCCCAAAATAAAAAATAAACAAATTGCAATTAAGTAATAAAAATCACACACAGACAAAGCAACAGCAATGAGATCAACTTGCAGCAGCAGTAACTGAAATAATCATAACAACAAAAGCGGTAGCAACAACAACTATTACAACGAACAAGCAACAACGTACAAAAACAATAATGAAAAAGCTTGCATGCAATTGGAGAGCGGAACGTGCCAAACACTTTTTGAAAAGCTACTTTACAGTCGCAAATATTGCCCAACAGCGCATTGCCGTCGACGCCAAGGCAACGCGCATGCGGAACGCGCGCGCGGACCAGGCGGCAGATCGCACTGAGTGCACATGCGGGCGAACAAGCGAACGAGCGAGCATGCGAACGTGCGAGTGACATTTGCGCTGGCAACGACGTTGAAGGCGACTTTGTCAGTTTGAGCGGCACTTGCTTGGCTGCAACTCGCCGTTTTGCATTACGATTAAAGCAACTGAAAAAATTTAAGCCAAATCACACACACACACACGTACAAAATAACACAAAAAAAAAACATAAGCAGATAAAACATAAAGTAACATAGTAACAAAACAACAACGTAAAAATATTTGGTGCCAATTTTGCCAGCTGAGCGGCCCCAGAGTGTGGCTGACCAAACCCAAAGCAGACAAGCAGAAAAGCAACAATAGCAAACCCAGTCGCTGGTCAACTGGATTGGCGACTTTGCTTTGCTAGGCGCCTAAGTCTGAGCCTGCGAATTCGACTGTGACTGCTGCCTGACGATCGCTCAATTAGTCGAAACTGACTTTGGACTGCACGAGCGGCATGCGGCCACGCCAAGCCACGCCAAGCCAGGCCATGCCATGCCAAGCCAAGCCAGGCCAAGCCATGCTAAGCCAATTCTTGCCAGCTGATTCGCGTTAACTGCCGCAGATTCCTGTTTTCGGTTTGTCTGTGGCGTTTTCGTTTTTTTTTTTCGTTACTTTCAATTTTTAATGGTTCGTGTGATTTTTTATATTATTTTTGCTTCTGTTTTTTATTGTTTATTTTTTTCGAACGAAAGTGTTTTTGTGTGTCACATTGTAAACTTCCTTGCAGCGCATGTTGTCTTGTTAAGACTGTTGTTGTTGCTGCTAATGTCGTTGCGCTGGCGAGTTGTTGTCACGCAGGTTTGACTGCATTTTGGCGCTACATACACACACACGCACACACACTAGCACACGTAGTTGGCCGTCGCTTTGCGTATTGTCCATTGCATATGTAACTTCTGCACGGGAAGTGGCTTGTCGCGTTTGCCTAAAGACCTCGTGAACTGCATTCGCTGATGTCTGCATTGATTTGCCGATGTGAAAGGCAGCTTGGCCGCAGCATTTTTCAAGTTCTGCTTAGGCAGTTGCCGCAACGATTAGGCAATTGCCGCAATGCTATTCATAACTGTAAAACGGATTGTAAAAGTTTTTATGCGCTTGAGGGTGGCATCATTTCACATGCATATGAGTTTTGCCATTCGATTGCCATATATTTATATATACATACGTATGCATATATTGTATTTATGTACGAGTATATGCCATGGAAGTGCATAACGAAACAATTTTATGACATTTCTGTTGTAACTATTGACTTGTCTGACTAACATGAAGCGGCAGCATTATATAATGCCATTTTATATCTATGAAAAGTCAGAGTTCGTCTGCGTTGCTTTTTTTACGAGCCAACTAATTGCTTTTGTGGTAACAGGTAACAGTTAAGCTGCTGCTGTTTTGCGCTGCCATCCATCCCTATGATAAACTTTAGTCCCGTTACATGCATTTCTAGTTAAGCTAATGCAGCAAGATGCTTTAAGTGTTTGACTGCCAATATAAGCGAAACTTTCGACCCATATGAGGTATGGGTGCCATATGCTGTTAAGCCATTCTCTTTGTATGGTATAACGCATTCTCAGCGCTGCCAATAAAAGCATAATTCTTAAGATTAATCAAGGACTGCTGGCAGTGTGAAGTTGCGCTTCGAAACGAAAGGTTATGCGTTACGCTGAAATGAGTCAATTGTCAGATTGATGCTTAAGTCCCAGCATTGTGCTGCACCAGAAGTTAACTAAGCTGGGCCATGTCAACTACACAGAACGTGGTAGCGATGCTTGGGACTGGCAATGCTTTCATGGTTTTTGAGTTGAAATGGCAAAAGCGATCATCAGCAGAGTTAGCCATAGAATTTGTTCACTTTAACTTGTATAAGACTAGTGTATGTTGTCTGATATCATTTGCTTGGCTGCAGTGTAGCATATCCCGAGTAACGTACTATGGGAATACTTTAATTTCCCATCTTTTGCATAGAAGCACATGTGCCGAATGCTTATGTCAGCCGGATATCCTGCGAATAGCTGCGTTTTTGTTATTTTTCCTCTTGCATATAATGAAAGCATGCCAAAACTAATGCAAAAAAAAGGAAGAAAATGAGCAAGAAATCACATAATGCGACACGCTAAGCCAATACTGATGTTAATTACATTACAAAACAAAACGAACGCATGAGCGGCAAACGCCGAAACTGGGCACACACGGCGCGCGCTGCTCATTAGTGAGATGAGTGTAATTGACACGCTCGCCGACACCTGTGACAAGCTTTACACACAAACACACACACACAGAAACACTCGAAATTCGCACTAACACACACACAGAGAGAAAGAGAGAGAGAGAGGGCAAATGCAATTGGCAAATATTTAACTAAGCTGCCACAATTATGATTCATTAGACACACTCATCAGCTATGTGCCAATATGCGTCCAGGTACGGAGCCCGTGCGCTAGTGTGTGTGTGTGTGAGTAGATCAGGTACTTCGGTGCTTAGGGTACTTACCTTGCCATTTGCAAGTGGTATTTGCAGTAAATCCAATTCCTGATTGCTTGCGGGCAAAGGTAATGCGTTAATCATGGCAATCGCGCTGCACAGGCATATGCAGCAGGCGGCAAGTAGTTGCTGTTGTAGTTGTTGTTGCCTCATATTGACTAATATGTGTTATTGTGGTTGGCTCCGCTGCTGTTGTTAATTATAACCGAGTGGTTGTTGTGCTGTGTGCTGTGCGCTGTCGCTGACTAAAATCAACTGAGAAGAAAAAACAACGCAAACGTATGAAAAACAAAGAAAATATACAGAAAAGCTGAAAAAAAACCAAATAAATAAATGAATGCCTGCCAATAGAGGCAACTGAATGTAGTTAAACTAATCAAATGTGCTCGATAATATAATAAATATGCATGGCGCATATAAGTATGAGACACAAATAAATAAAAAAAAATACAAAGCAAAAAAAATAACAAAAAAATGAAGAAAAAATAAAACAGAAACTAGTTTCATGCGAGATAAGGTCACAAGGCCATAAGCGCGCATAACCTAATCGATAAACGACACTTATTGGCTATCAGCAGTGGTCAGCAATGCTGGCTGCAGCAGCGGCGGCGGCGTTGGCAATGCCAACGTCTGTGCTGCGGTTAGCAGCGGCGGCTGCTTGACCTTGGTACTTGGCTAGCACTGATTGTGTCTAATGCGTTAATGCGGTGATGCGGCAGTTTGTCGTTTGTCGAATGCCCATTGCCTATTGCCTATTGCCCATTGCCTTTGACTTTGTACGCCAAATATTGACTGTTACTTATGTTGTCAATGGAAAATATTGGTCGTGACAGTAGTAGTCTAGTCTAGACGCGTCTGGTCTAGTCTGTTCTACCCTGGTCTGGTGTGGTCTAGACTGCGAGTAATCATAATTTCTTGATTATATCGTTTTTGTTGCTTGTTGTTGTTGTTATGTCTAAGCATTTGACAACCGCATAATTTGTTAATTCTTGTTTTTTTTGTGCTTTTTCATGTCATCATCACTTGTTCATTGAACGCATAGCATATGTTTTTCGTATAAGACCTTCGCTCATGCGTTTGGCACTGAATGTCGTTTTCGTTTTCGATTTCGTTTTCGTATTCGTTTTTTGAATTCATTTGCGTTTGCCTGGGCTTGCTTACGGCTGAAATCTGTGTGCTTCTTTTATTGTTGTATTGTGTTTGTGTAATGTTGTTGCTGCTATCGTAATTTCGATTTTTTTTCTTGTTATATTTGTGGAATTTATACTAAACACAAGTGTCAATATTTACGGTCAGCGGGTGCGCACACGCATGCGCATGTGTTCAGTTTAAATTATAATTTTCAAAGTTTTTGTTGGTATTGTTGTTGTTGTTGTTGCTGTTGCTGCTGTGGCTGTGTTGCTATTTTTGTTATTGCACACTGGCCAATGACACCGATGACGTGTCGATGGCGTGTCTAACACAACAAAATGCATTAAAAGCCGAAGGCAACATAACAAATTTAAATAAATCTAAAGAAAAAAAATATTAAAATGCCAGTGGCAAAGGAAAGTAAGAGCAATAAAACGAAAAAGGTAAAAAAACGAAATACAAAACAGTTAGCAGCATTGCATAATTTCGGTTATGCGTGTCAACAGTCGACATGGCAGCGAGTGAGCGACGCGTCGAAACGCAGGCGCAAACTGTTAACCTCATTAGAAATTGGCAAAAGAAAGAAATGTGCAAAGCTGGGCTGGTGCGCGAGCAGGCGACTGATCGACCGAGTGAGTGAGTGAGTGAGAGAGTGAGTGAGTGAGAGTAAAAGCACAAACACTCATAAACGCAAATGAGCGCTGAGCCGAGTTTGTGATTTCATTTGGTGTTTTTTTTATTTTTGTTGTTTGTTTGCTGTATGCTGTGCAAGTGGGCGTGGCGCGCGTGCGAGTAACGGTTAGCGCACATGCGCGAATGCTGTTCAACGGCAGCAGGGGCAGGGGCAGTGGCAGCAGCAGCAATAGCAATAGCAACAACAAAGACGAACCGGACAACAATAACGATTTAAGCGGTAAATCCGCTTCGGATTTTATTGTTATGTCATCTGCAACTGCACCTCACACAGATGAAGTCGCTGTCAGTTGCTGAGCGCTTTTATGTTTTTGTTTATTTATTTTCGGTGTTTTTTGTTTCTTTTGTTGCTTTTGTAGTTAATTTTGTTTTCTTCTTTGGCTTTTCTTTTTACACAAACATCATTAACACCATTAGGCAAAGTGCGCTCGTATAAAATACATCTATGCGTGTATGTGGCCATGTATGCATGTGTGTGCCTGTGCTGGCCAAGCGGCAGCAGCTAATCAACGAACTGTAATCAGCTGTCGCTGAGCAGCGGCAAAGGGTTTTTACACATATTGCGCATACGCAACGTGCGCTGGCATTTAATGCTTTGCGCGGAGTGTTGCCCAAATGCGGCGCAAAACTCATGGCCTGCTCGTGAACTATTTTCGTCGTTTAGACTTTAGCTTTCGGGCGTCGGCGGCAGCTTTTTGCGGCCTTGGCATGGCCGAAACATTTTTGATTTCTGCCTGTGACGCTGTGGGTTCGAAAGCCGATAATTGTCACTTAAGATCGGCACACAGTGCCTGGCAGCCTCTATCCTGCTGTGGTGCCTAACGGCTTAGGGATCAAGTCTGAGCTGCGCTGTTTGCTTATGAGAATTAGCAACATAGTTAAAGCGGAAATGATATCAGTAGGTGCTTATGAGTTTGCGCCAAAAAAAAGTGCAGCAGAGTTTTATAAGCTTTATCTGTCATATCTGCTGCGGTTTTGTTTTCATTCACTGCTTAACACTTTGGCTGTCTTTTTTCTGTTGTATATATATTTATATATAAATAATATGTATTGTATTTTGGATTCATGCAAAAGCTTCATTTTGTGTTGCTTGCATGCGTTTTAAGTTCGAATTTATTTGGTTGCTGTTTTTGTTATTGTTTTTAGTGCAGCTGATTTATTATTATTTTTTTTTGCTTGGTTAGTTTTATGTAATTGCAAAATGTGTTAAATTGCACAATGCACTGTTCAAAAAACCGAAAATAAAAAACAAATACGAGTTTTGAAAATAAATTGATGAAAAATGCAGATAGCTTTTGGCAACAACAACAACTTTTGGCTGTTTCGTAGTCTTTAGGCTTAAATAGCCGCTAATTAAGTGGTATAGAAAAAATTCTGCATAAATTAGTTAACACATTTACAATAAAAAAAAAAATGAAAATACATTAAACATAAAAAAAAAAAAAAAAAAAAACAAAACAAGAATTACGAAATCTTAAGTTTTTGCGCACGTTGAGCATTTGCAATAGGATTTCTTGTTGTTTTAAGTTTATGAAAAAAAAAAAAATAAAGTTAACTTATGCATATATAAAACACATAACACGTAAGCACGTTAAAAAAAAATTCATTTAAATGGTTTTAAGCGCTTAATTAAAAGAATTTGTGCTAGTATAATGTTTCTGTTACTTGCAGTTCTTTCTTTCTGCTTCGTATTATTTTAATTTGTGATGATTGTAATTATTATTTTTGTAATTATTGTTTCGTACTTATTGCTCGTTGTACGCTCGATTAATGCGTTCTTGCGCTGTTGTTGTTGGTGGTGAAACAGTTGTTTGTTTTTCTTAGTTATTGCAGTATCCTCTCGCGTTAGCGCAAAAGAAATTTGAATTCAGTTCAGTTCGGCTTCAGTTAATCAACAGTGACAAAATCATTTAATTTATGCAGACGACAAAAAAAAAAAGACTTAATCAAAACAAAGCGACAACGACGACAACAGAGACAAAGTAGACGTAGACTTAGACGATGACGACGCGCTGTACACAACGTTTATGTCTTGGCAGTTTGGCTTGCAATTGATTACTAACGTGATTTTATCACACACAACTGACTAAAGCTCGAAACCGAAAAAAATCCAGCGGCCGACGATGAGCGCGAATTCGAGACGCCGCACACAGCGCAGCCAGGTGCCGTCACCTGGGCCAGCATAGCAGCAACAGCAGCAGCGGCAGCAGTAACAGCAGCAGCGACGACGTCGACGCGGGCAGTGGCGCTGACGTGCGCTGCCATTGACTACTGTAAGCCGTAAGTAGCGAAACGCAGCCGGCGAGCGCTGAGGCGCAGGCATTACAATTTGTGCCAATGCGAGTCAAGCGTTGCGAGTGTGCTTTTGTTGTTGTTGTTGTCCACTTAATTGTAGTGTGTGTGTTGCTGGCGCCTGGCGCTCGCCACTTGACGCGCTTACACTGCGCAGCAATGTGCAGGCGCATGCGCATTTGCTACTTCTGCTGCTGCTGCGTTATGTTGTTGTGAGCTAAGCTGAGTTATTGAGTTAAGCTGAGTTGAGTTGAGTCAAGCTGAGTTGAGTTGAGTGCCTGTTGCAGGCCGATGTCGACTTTGTACGCGCTCAAATCAAAATGAAAGTGCGCTCGTGCTGTGCTGGCTTCAGTTGAGTGAAATTGAGTTCAGTTGAGATTTAGTATTGGAGTGAGTGGATTTTTTTTTTGTTTTTGTTGTTTTTATTAATTTAAATTTTTTTGGGAAACAACATTTTTTTTGTTGTTTTTCTAAGTTTGTTTTTTATGACTTTTCTTGCAAATGTTGCGAGGTTGAAGTCTGTTTTTCATAATAATTATTATCTTTGATTATGAAGGTGGCTTAGCGCAGTTGTTGGCGGCTGCTTAAGCAATTGTCCAAGATGGAAATAATAATAGCAATAACAATAACAACTTATAAGTATGCCAAATAGTTTTCTAAGTCAGCATTAAATGGAAAAGATATTTCCGCTTTTATAGTCGCATGCATTGTGATGTTACATGAACCGCTACTAAAAAGCGCAACGAAGCGAATTTAGTTGCTCTTAGCAGTTCTTGTTGCTGTGGATGGTTGCCCGGGTCTCTTGTGATTTGGTTATGGCTCTTTATCGCTCACGTTTTTTCGTTGAGTTTTTATAGGCTACTTGCAACTTGCCGCAGTGACTGCAGCGTCACAAGTTGTGTCATTTCATTTGCATGCATTCACGCCGTCGGTTGCTATTGCAACATCTCAATTTTTAAGTTTTAAGCAATTGCGTCGTTAGACGGCAGCAGCAGTTGATTGCCAGAGTGCAACTGTGCGGATGTTCACTGTTGGCAAAAAAGTCGAAAAGCGTTTTGCTTTGCATTCTAATGAGAAGCCAAATGAAAACATAAATAAATAATAATCGATTCGATTGCATTTGTTAAACGCGTTAAATGCCATTGAAGCCATCGCGATGCATAAGCCACGTGGCGACAAGTCCGGCACATTCTTGTGTGTGGCCAACGTGACGTATGCGCATTGCGGTTGCTTCAGCTGATGCGGTAACTTTTGTTGACTTGGCTTGGCTTGGTTTGGTTTGGCATTTGTTCTTGACAGCTTGGCATGCTGATGGTCATGCTTAGCCTCAAGTCAACCTTCGACAGCAGCAACACTTTAGTTATGCGCGTGGTCAATAAGATGACAATCGGCAACAACAACAAAATGTAGCGTATGTGCATGAAACAACAAAACTATTTGGTTTGCTTTGGTTTTCAATGCATTCCATTTGGTTTCGCTTTTTTACGAGAACTTCCGCGCTGTAAGCGTTGATGCGAACCAACAAAAAGACAACAATCACAGCCATGCATTAATTATGTAAAAAAATAAAAACGATATATGTAAATAAATTAAAACTAATAAAAAAAAAAAAAGCAAAAGCAACAACTAAAATTAAGTTCGAAATTCAATCTGGTTAGGGAAACCAGTTTCGATTCGCTGCGTTAGCACTTGGCACAAGTGCAACTTGAGTTTCTTTTGATTGCTGCTATAGTTGATCTTGTTGTTGTCTTTGCAGTTTCAGATACCCACAGAGAATACTACTTACATATACACGCATACTTAAGTTCGTTTGGTGATTGTACAAATTCGAGCCGCAAAGGTCGCCGCTTGTAACGGTGAATGGCGGCAGTAAACAGGCCTGCCAATCTGCCATTCTTTGTGGCACTCGCGTGTAGGCAAACTGCCAGGCAGGCTGGCGGGCAGCAACAAGTTTCGCGGACGATTGTCGTAGACGACAGAGGCGCACACCTTAACATTTCGATTGTCAGGGTTGAGTTGTTGTTGTTGTTGACTTTTGATTCAAGCACTCGTACGCCCCTTTAAGTTGATCGCTTGCTGGCTAATTTATGTCAAAAACAATTTGGGAATATTTCAAAATTCTTGTTTCTTTGTTTCTTATTTTTTCTTCTGTTTTTATCAATGACGACAGTTTTTTTTGTTGTTGTTAAAGTTCACGTAACTCCTTATAATTGCTAAGTATTTTGGTTTGCTTTGTTATTGACTCCAATTTAAAACAAGATTACTGGTTAACGTGAAAACTGATTATTGCCCATTTCTATGCGCGCAACTCTAAACTGTTAAGGAATCTTAAAACGATAATCATTCGAGAAGAATGATTTTTTTTCATTTTCAGTGTTTTTTGTAAGGAATTCACTAAAGTGATACCCTTTATGTACACAATATTGGAAAAGTGCACTACTCGTCTTAATCGGTGACACAGTTTGGTAGTGTACAATAGTTTAAACTAGAAAGGCAGTGGATATTGCGGGCGAAGTCGACTATAGAATACCCTGTACCCAAGCCCAAATTCATTATAAGAATATATTTTTTTTGCTTTAATATTTTGTACTAATCGTGTAAAGGTATCGATATGAAAAAAACACTAAAAACTGAAACAAAAAGAAACTAATTAGAACTATTAAATCAAAAATTTGGTAATGATATCTTGAAAAACAAAAGAGTTTTTGTTAGTATATGTGTTTTTTTGGCCGATCGTTCCTATGGTAGTTATATGTTATGGGATGAATATCGGAAAACTCAAAATAAACTCGTTATGTCTATGGATTCCAAGAGTCTTCATGCAAAATTTTGTGGTTGTAGATCTAACCGTTTCCGAGATCCGTATGTTTATTTGGACAAACAGACAGACGGATAGACAGACAGATGGACATGGCTATATCGACTCGCCTTTCGATGCTGATCAAGAATCTATATATTTTGTGGGGTCTGCCACGCCTCCTTGTGCCTGTTACATACATTTGCACAACTTTAATATACCATTTTTTGGAACAGGGTATAAAAATCGAAGAGGCGAAAATATGAGTTTGGCTGCAGCGTCGACTTTTTTAATGGAATTTTGTTTATGTGATATGTTATATGTGATGCATAAACTAGATCGGTGTATAAACGAACATTCGATATAACAATTTGATATTGTTCTTAGGAATTTTGGTGACAAATGTTTAAATTATTATCATGAATATATAAAAAATAATTTTATATTATATTTTTATAAGTAACAAGTTTCAGAATCGGAGACTGGTTAAGTTGCAAATCGGCTAAATCGTAAATATGAATTCAAATTTTTGAATGGGTATTTTGAAAATGTTGCAAACATGAAAACTGCTTCAATTAAGGTAAATTATTAATACAACGTAAATAAACAATTCTAGAAAACACGAAACCAGAAAACAGTTTTATTAGGCAATAAAATAAATTTTTCAGTGTTTTTGCTATGTTTTGACAATACAATAAACTAAAATGTAAATGCGAACACAAATTGTGCATAAAAAATTAATAAAAAGGAATAACAAAAAAATAAGAAGCTAAATGAATAAATATATAAATATAGCAATAAAAATAAATATATTAACTATAGCAATAAAAATAAAAAACTAGTTCAGTTAACTCAACTGAAAGATGCTGCACCTGCTACACTTACGTAGCCTTGTCTATGTAAGCACGCACGTTTGCAAGAGCGAGAGAGACATGCTATTAAAATACATACAACAATAACAACAAATCGTCACTTCAGCAAAAACAAAGACCTGAATAAGAGACTAAAAAAAACAGATAATAAAAAAAAAAGAAACCAAAACGAAACGAAACGAAGCATCTTTTTCATTTTTAAAACTAAATTAAAACCTCAACCGGAGGTGAAGGTCAAACATGCCTCAGAGATAAATTAAGATGCTTAACCCGTAAAATCTGTGCATGTTGTTGTTGTTGCTTTTGTTATTTTTAACAAATTTTGTTTTTTTTTTAACTAATCAATCGACAAACTTGACAATTTGAAATCATTTTTTATGTGTCACAGTTTATTTCGGCATAAGCAAATTGTGTGACATTCAACGCTTAAACCGAAACACGATCGTGCAAAAAGTCCACACAGAAATCGCAAAACCCAAATCGCAAAACGCTAATTGCGAAACATTTTACATGCAAGGCATAGTAGACGATTGGTACTCGTGGCAACCCAGCATACGCCAAAGAAGCAAAAACAAAGACAACTAACAAAAAAGAAAAAAGAAAAAAAAAACCTAAAGCAAGCCCGCAGATAAAAATCTAATTCACCTTAAACTGATTTTTTTTTTCACTACGCATTTTTTTTTGTTTTTTTCGCGCCTGCCTGCCTGCCTGCCTTGATTTCACAATTGGTTACGCTGTGATTTTTTGTCTATGAATGACAGCATACGTGTCGTATGCGTAATTTGTAATTTTCCACGCATGCACGGCAGCGCTTTGTCGCTCCTATCGCCTCGCTTCGCATCCGATTGCATCACTTGCGCTTGTCTGTGTGGCCCACTTGAGTGGTTATCCTTCGGCTTGGGTGTTTCACTGCCTAATTGCCGAAGGTAAACGCTTTGCGCTGCGATAACAGCCCGCAGCAATTGGCGGCGTGTCAAAGCGTTCAATAAAAAGCATAAGTCATCGATTGATTTAGTTGACATTTAGAGGGCTTTTTTCGCTCTCTTACGTATTTCTTAAGTAACCATCGCACTTCCGCCACACTGACAAAAAGCGTTTAGAAATATCTCGAAATAAGAAAGCTAAAAAACAGACTAAACCAAAAAACAAAAAAAAAAAAAAAAAAAAAACCCAGTAATAATAAATTAAATTGTAAAAACGTGTGTGACCGAGACAAGCTTTAGTTAGTCAGCTACTAGATCGAGTTATGGATAAGAAAATAACCAAACCAAACCAAAGCGAAAGACACGAAACGAAACGAATTGACAGCAGAAAAGGTTAAAATCATTATCATGGTTTGTCATTGTGTCTGCGACAAGGTTTATCAACGTTCATTAATTAATAAAATTCTTTGTTTGAATGCTAAGAGCCATTAGCATTTAGTTTTGTTTATTTTATAAATTTATCAACGCGCTTGGACAGGAGCGTTGCATTACAGTCTGGTAGGGCAGATGCGATTAGCTGGTTATGTTAGCTTAAGTTGGCTCCGTTCGTTTATCAAAGCCTCTTCTTTGCATTTGTGATTAATGTTGCATGCAAATGTAAACGTATGTTTATACTTAACATGTATAAAAACTCAATAAAATAAATAAATAATTTTAACTGATAAATAAAAACCTAAAAAGAATTGTCAAGGTCTCGCTACTATAAAATCGACACTTTAGCTGCAGCAATGGATATTAGGCAGGTATTTGATTTT